>JAQFXZ010000346.1:0-21301 GCA_034694025.1 Ceratophysella scotica | reverse complement strand
CGTAAATTGGCATTCCGTGAGGTTAGGGCGAAATTTTGTAACTTTTGCTTCTCTACTCGATCTTAGATCGGGTGTTGTAACCTGCTCGTACATAATATTGCTGGCAAAGTTGTAGTCCCAGGCTACAATACTAAGCACAAACAACAAATCGAGATCGAGCCCAATCGAGCCTGACAACAGTGGAGCTTACTTTTCTAGCTGGAGACAAAATAATTCTTCACCCTCTCCTTGGCCCCTTCTTCACGACGACGGCGTCGAAGTTCATTCCTCTCCCGCGCCATGCGACTGGCTTAGACTTTGGTTTGTCTAGTGCGAGTGACATTTGAGCCGGCATTTGGTTACATGACAAGTCACATTCCTTCCAAATACATTCCGCAGCATGACCTTACCATGCCGTCCCCACTCGTAACCATCCACCAGACAAACATATCATTTGATACTCTGGCCTTCTATATGCTGCATGTTTCATGTGTTAGCATTGTTTGTTCAGAAGTTTAAAAGTAATATTCTGTGAATTACGTTTGGATAAAATTAAGTTATTCAGTTTGAAATAGCTTAAAACTGAGATAGTAGAATGTACTTTAATTCTTCCTGTAAGAAGAATTACTGATTAATACTGATCGACTATTCAACGGTGGGTTTGATCTTGATTTCGACGTTTTGCATTGACAAAGCTTCAATTTCCAACTAGATAGTTTGACATTTCTCATAACTTTAAGAGAAATATCAAACTATGTAGTCTTTCGACAAATGGTCACTTAGAGGTTTCTAGCATGTACTATGTACTGCACATGTACTCTACCTATATCAAAATTAAAAGATTAAAACTTGTAGAATTGATCTACTATGTCTACCTATCCAAAACATTTACACACCTATCTCATGTATCATCGATATGGACCAAACTCCTATGTCTGAAAGCATTGAGTTGACCAACTGTGTTAGTCCGGATTTTCACTCATGCTAATACATAGCGCTCTATGACATTTTTTCCGGTTTTTTCGGTTTAACTCCCGTTTCTCAAAATTTTGAAAAATGAGAGCTCGGCCAAATATAGTCTAGAGCATGGCAAAGAAGATTTACATATAACGGTTTTTATAATTATGTTTCAGTTAGGAGATAAACTGAAATTCATGTGAAAAGTAGAGAGTGAGGCAGACTGAGCTGTGATAAGCTTATGGGGTTAGAGAATTGAGGCGAAAACCAACACAGTTACGGCTATGCGTGCGTCTATAGAGCACGTGAGCCGCATGCTATACGGAGACGAGTCTCCTCTATAGTATATTTAATAGATTTTAATTTGTTTGAATATTTCAGGTATACATCGTACAAGCGAAGCTTTGAATGTAATTATAGGCTCAAACCGTATATGCAATAGTGACTACAAGTAAAGTCCCACCATGGAAAACGAGGCAAATTTAATCGGAGCTAAGCTACAAAGTCTGCTAAACATCCCACCCATTCGGCGTCATTCTGATGACTCGAGACGACTTGACGCAGCAGAGCCAGAAGCCTCTGGTTCAGCAAGAGCTGTTCGAGAAGAAATTGTTACTCATACATCTCCCGAGCAGGGTAACGTATTTTACTATAATTTAGTGTTTTCGTCCGTATTGTCTGTTAATGCTTTTTGTATTATTTTGTTCAGCACGTGGTCAGGGGAGGGACAATGTCAGTCTGCCTTTGTCGAGTCGAGCTTGGGACGCTGCAAATGTGGTGCGGGGAAACAAGGATCACATTCCGAAAGACCAACAAAAGCTCACTGAACGATCCAAAGGGTTTCGTCCACACACACAACCATCAGTTCCCCCCGTTGTAACTTCAAATGCCCGTCGAGGTGCGTATTCTTTAGTTGGTCACAATATTGCAATTCTCTATCAGCCATTATTCAACTGAATGTAAAAGTATTCCCATCCGCTAATCACTGATCTTGCTACTAAAACTCAGGTCATGTGGAAAGGCGAAACTTTCCTAATCACCAAGAACACCCTTCACGATATGTGAAATCAAACTCTAGGATCTCGACCCAGCTGGTGAATCTACTAAATTCGGACGGATGCCCTAAGAATTTGACGAATATAAAACAAAAGCTAGTTGATATGTGTCCAGACGATTCGAAGCCACTTGACGTGTTATTCATAGACGAAGAAGTTGTGAAAGCTTTCAGTTCTCATTGTATCGAGCGTTTGCTTCAGGTAAGTAAAATATCAATAAACAGTATAGATTTTTGACGATTTGGAGAATAGCTGCAAAACAAGTGCCAATGCCATTACCAAAGCAAACATAATAATATACTAAATCATCCCTGCTGCCATTGCAGGGATCGAAGTGATTTTTATTTTGATATTATAATTTTTTCGATTTTTTCGATTTTTTTGATTTGGAGTGATATCTTTGGCTATTGTTGTTGCTAGATTCCTTTGGGTGAAAAAATCAAAAAAAATCAAAAAAATCCGAGGATAAAAATCGTGATTTTTCGATTTTTTCAAATGTTGAAAAAATCAAAAAATCGTCTGATTTTTTCAAAGAATCGTCTGATTTTTTCAAAAAATTGTCGTACTTTTTTTTTTAAATCGTCGACTTTTTTCTAAATATCCTTTTGAAAAAGTCTTTAAGCTTCTTTGTTTGTTTTCGTGATTTTGTAAGCCAAAGTGATCTCACTCAATTCTCACTTCTCACTGCTATTTACTTACAACATTGTGTAATTTAATTGAGCTTCTGGCGAGCTTCGATCTCATATTTGATTTTTACAGCTATACTGGGCAATTTCGTGTCTGGTTGACCACTTATCGAATTCGAATTAAATCGCACATTTGGCACAGCCTAACACTTTACCAAAAATATGACAAGTCCCATAAGAGAAGCATTACAAAATACAAATTATCATTTCAGAATTACGATTTCAAAATATGCAACCCAAAAATGTGGAGAAATGGACTATTCAATGTAAAAACTGTTGAAAAGAATTGTCACAAAGGGTTGCCGTTTGACTTCGATTGCAATATTCTTATTCATAGTGGAAGATGAATTTAATAGTGAAAATAAGATTGAATAAAAGTTAGTACGTTCCAGTCTGGTTCCATTCCATCTACTAGGTTCTGAATGGGAACAAAATAGCAAATAGCCTTGTTCACATTGAGAATTTACTTTGAAATTGAAATATAATGTACCCTATATGATCGTAGGAAATCTTTCGACTAGCATATAGCAAATGAATAAAAGACAAACGAAAAAATCAAGAAATGGATAAAAATAAAAAATCGAGAAATCAAAATGGATGCTCAAGAATACTAGATTGTAAATGTGAATAAAACAACTCTTTTCACGTTGCGAATTGACTTTGATGTGAAAAGTAGCCTAATATCACCATAAAAGTGTTTCAATAAGGAAATCGCATTAATTAACAAAAATTGAAAAAATAAAAAAAAAATAAAAAAATCATAGCGATTTGAAAAAAAATGGATAAAAATCGAAAAAATCAAAAAAATCATGATATATATAAAAAAAATCCGATTTTTTCGATCCTGAGTATGTAGTTGACCAAAATATGTGTAGTTGAATGTGCTTTAAAAATTGTTACGAACAATATGTAGCATTCAGACGTTCGACCAATACTGGACGCTTTAGATCCTAATTGTAAACACCAGGACACTTTAATATGCAAAAAAAAATTATCAAAAAATAGTCTAGATCGGAGCAGGATTCCATTCATTGCATTGATACATTCATTGCTCATTGCATTTATGAGAAAAATATGGGCAGAAGCTTCGTACTTTACCTTGACAAAAAACATTTGTTTGGAGTAATTGAGATTCACCCAATGCTTGATAACTTCCAGAAATCAACTAAATTTCCAAGAGCCAAGTATTTTTGTGATCTATGCAACTATCATTTGGATAATGTGACAAATGCAGTCAACCACATCCTTAACGCCCGCCACATTGCCAACGAAAAGGTAAATAGTTCGTTCGTATTTTAGTGAATATTAAGTAGTAGGCCTTACTGCTGCAGATGCCACTAACTATCTTATGTGTTTGGGATTGATAGGTCTGGGTTCTGGATAAAACTTTATCCAAAGTGCCACCTTCCAGTCGTAACCATGAGCTTAGTATTCATTCGTTGATCTTGGAAGTCATGGATGAGTACGGGATTGATGACGAATTGGAGAAACCACTTCGTGAAGGAATCGTAGAACGAGTTAACTCGCATCTGTCTGGTTACCGTAAGAACTGCATAAGTATTTAACATTCTAATACTACAATCCAGGGATCTTGACCCAGGAACGTTTTGACACTTTTATTTTATTTTTATGTAGAAGTTTGTCTTCAACTCTTTGGATCATCATTGCCCGGATTTGGACTAAAGACTTCAGATGTAAATATGAACATTGATCTGACTAAGTACCAGTCTTTACTTGGTTCATCAGGAGATCATGGTATGCCCAAAGAAGATCAAGCCGGATTTATTACCACAATTGGAGACGCTTTGAACACGTTTCCACAGATTGAGTAAGAAACTGTGACAGTAGTATTCACCGGTTATCACCGGTTTTTGTTGATCGACGTGACAAATTCTCTAATGCCATTGACCCATCAATGGCAGTCGGATGAAAAAATCAAAAATCGACTCACTCATTCTCACATGTGTTGTTTATTTTGCAGGAATCTCCGCTATGAATATAAATACATGCAAATCATGTTCTTTGATGGATTGTCCAAGCGGGAATGTGTGATCCACCTCAACAACATCTCGGGTGTACTAACAGCCCAACTGTTTGCGGAATATGATAAACTAGATTCGAGAGTCAGACCCTTGGTGGTTGCATTTCGTCACTGGGCTCATGTAAGTTTCGGCTCATTTACTACTTGTTTGAATTTAAGCTATTCAGTTTGATTCTGTAAATATTAACTGGAACTGAACATTTCAGATTACTGAAGTTGACATCCAAGATTCTGGACTGATTCCGCCACACGCATTCACCATCATGGTACTGAAGCATTTGCAAGATGTGAGCGTTATTCCAATCCTGACAAAGCCAAGTGATAATTTGTTGGAGAAAAGAGAATTTCTGAGTAAGTGTAATCAATGGCACGTACCAACAATGAATATACTTGTCAATTCATGTAGATATACTCTGTGTACTCAGGTTTGAGTTTGATTCGTTGTCAATATGCTCTTCTTTTTTAAGTCATGAATTACGTAACGCAAAAAGTTTCATTTTTAACCTACTGCTGGGGTTTAGGGAGCGCTGCTATGCAATTAAGAGAATTATGGAAATCTCGCACGAACATCCTGCAAAACAACGCGTTTCGCTAATTCTTACTATTGTTTTACTTTCCAAAAACAGTGGCAAATGAAGTTCAGCAGAAGTGGAGAACAAATAACTCGGACAACCTTGGGAAACTATGGCTGAGCCTGCTCCGCAAGTATGCCATTGAGTTCCCCTTTAAGGACTTTGTGATTTCCATTTGCACAGATATTGTTGAAAAAAAATCAGATCGGATTTGGAATCGCCGGCTCTCAATTGAAGGTATTTTGGAGGCAATAATGGATTCGAATTAATGCAAATATCCATTAACTAATTTTTGAAATCTTTGAAAACAATATAGATCCAATTGTACCCAACTCCAATCTCTCCCGCTCTGTGTGCAGCAATCGAATATTTGACTATGTCTGCGAACGCATAAAGTACGCCTATCATTACTTTGCTATTCCACGAATGCTGGGTGGAATCCCTCTGTACAGTGAGATCGTTCCTCTGGAGAGTATCCAGAGTGTGGACAGAATTTATCTATTTGGGAAACCGAAACCGGTGGCGGTCGTAGCTCCAGTTCAGACTATGCAAGCAGGTGACAGAGCTCGACAAGGCCTTCAACAGCGGCAAGGTAAACTATTTTGAACTCAATACAAATCGATTTTGTTGACCGGAAAATGGAGACCGAGGCTAGAGTTTGTGAAACTTTGACACTTTATCCTTTAGGCAAAGCCCACGTTGAAGAACACTCATTTCCCGGAATTAGGATGATAAACATTCCTGACTACCAGGGCGATGTTCGAGTGCACGTAATACAAGAAGATCTACATTTGATCCATCAAGTTCTGGTTCCGTCTGAATATTCTTACGAGTTCAATCAGCGTATCTTTCAAGCGGGCGAGGTAGTATATTTTGCCTTTACTGTTTTCTTGACGTATTTACTCGCCCTCGATTGTTCCTGTAACACTTACTAACTTTTTGTCTGCAGAAACCCCCGGTTATTTGCAAGGGATGTGGCGGAGAAGGTCACCTGAAGTCGGATTGTCCCGAGGAGAAGTTACCAAGAAGCTCACGGCTTCTCTTGGAACCAATGTCGAACTTCACGAACAACGTTCTGAGTGACGTTCTGCTTAGAATCTTCAGTATGTAGCACTTATGCTCAAATATATGAGATGCTTCTCAACCTCTTTCTTTGAAACGGCATAATTCTGTTTAAATATGAATCCTTAAATAATTGCAGACTCGGACTGTCTTCGTGAAAAAGATATTCAGTTGAGACAAGGGATAGTGGCTGACATCAATCAAGCTCTAAAGCCGTGCTTCCCGGACGCAGTTTTGAGTCTTTTTGGATCTTCCTATAATGGATTTGGCCTCCGCCATTCCGACATTGACATTTGCCTGCGATTTGAGAACTTTCCAATTATGAAGGTAAAAAACCTAGCTCGTAGATTGACTTGAGCTCAGTTTAATAGACATTCTGTGTTTATATTTATATTAGGTGGATCTGCAAAGTGATCGAATTAATAATATGTTGAGAATTATTGTGGAGCGCCTGAGGGAGTCTGGAACTATGAGTGAAATATTGGCTATTCCTTCGGCGAAGGTTCCTATTGTGAAGTTCAAGCACAGGGCAACAAGACTGGAAGGAGATATCAGCTTGTCAAATCGACTAGCGCTTCGTAATACCGCCCTTCTGAAGTGCTACACAGATATTGATCCTCGGATTAAAGTAAACTTGAATTGATCTGTGGTTGACCCTATTTACATAAATATTTTCATTTGTGACAAAAAAACTACAGTTTAATTCTGTGTTTGGCTTCTCAGGTGCTGGGCTGTTTTATGAAGACTATTACAAAACTGTGTGACATTAGTGATGCGTCCAAGGGCAGTTTGTCATCTTATGGATACATCTTGATGCTTATCCACTTTTGTCAGCAACATGAACCGCCGGTCCTGCCAGTTCTGCAAAAGGTATTTGAAAATGTTGAGTTTGTACTGTTTCCTTGATTTTGGGGAGTATCCGCATCAGGACTATTTTGAAATTAAGAAATACAATTGATTCGTGATTTCTAGTTGCCCTATGGAACGTCTGATAAAGATAGCGTGGATGGAATCGACGCATCCTTCTTTAGTGATCTATCACAACTCGTAAGTATACATACATAAAAAATATGAACGGAATATTTCGTTCTTCCTGGCGCCAGCAGTGTTTCGTTTCTGAAATGGAAATGGAGATATCATTAATGATAATAACTTATATTATAGCCTAGAGTCTGGCCCGGATACCGTTCCAATAATGAATCCGTGGCTCAACTGTTCCTGTCCTTCTTGAACTTCTATTCTACAAAGTTCAGTTTTGACACGGAAGTCATCAATATTCGACAGTACGAACCTATGACTCGGAAATCCAAGATGTGGTTAACGGACACAGCTATTGCTATTGAGGATCCTTTTGACCATTTACACAATCTTGGGGCAGGCTTGTCCAGGCGAAGTAAGCTTGCTTGAATTTTCCAAATTCTGTTGCCCAAGTTGATCGAAATATGTAATTCTCAATTTGCCGTTTCTTTTTCTAGTGGGAGTTTATATAGTTCGCAGTATTCACCGTTTTCGGGATTTCTTTAGCTGTTCCATTGATCAAATGAACAGGAGCATTGACTTTTCTGTAAGACGAAAGAATTGCATTGCTTTACAAATAGTGAAATGCATACTAGCACTTCGAGCTTCATATATCTTTTTTATTTACAGATGCACTACTTAGACAAACGGCGTCTTCGCCTTGCCTATGACCCTCCGATCGACCGCCAGTGTCGGATTTGCAATCGAATAGGCCATATTGCAAAGTCATGCACCTTCGCTCCTAAGAACGACGATGGATCTCTGCTATACGTACAGGATGAAGACTTAGATGAGCGAGCTCTTAGCTTGAATAGATCCCACTCGGAATTGGAGTCGCCTTCATTTGTCCCTCGAGGACTGGTCGACGCCACCACAAGCAGCGGCTTCTGGCCAACACCCGCAACGTCCTTGTCGCAACAACAACGTACAATTCCAAGATCTGCTCAAGAGCAAAACCCTTTCGTAACATCGTCAGAAAATCCCGTTTTCCCAGCACCACTGGCAATGTCATCGCAGTGGATGACGTCTTCGAGGGAAGAGCCAAAGGATTCTTCTACAATTGACCAGGAACAGTTACGAAAGCTTCAGGAAGGTATTTGCGCTACATTGGCTATGATGAACCTCGGAGTTCCCACGAATACTACCCAAGTACCTTCCACTGCCAGCAATGGTAAGTTCATATGGTTCAGCTTAGCAACTATCAAATACTTGGGGCTTTAAGTTGCTTATTATTGTAACGCTTGGCGATTGAGCTATATCCCTGAGCAACTCCTGATACTAGTTATTATTTATTAGGCTTCCAATTCTTTGGAAATCGTGACGATACACATCCGGATGACAATCATCTTCGATCGATGATAGAGAAGAATCCTGGGGTTGTATTCCAGTTGAACGACAATGAGCAGAATAACATGTTTGCGGGATTCTCCCAGAGGGAAGGACCATTCCTGCCAAATCTCCCAGACAATATCCAAAGTGAAGCGATGGGAGCTCAACGTAGTCGCTTTGAGTCTCTCTCAGAGGATGCCGAAGACAGCATTCTGTCTCAAATGGTTCAAGAAACAGCTGCCCGAACAGCTGCTCGTCGGTTCGGTGGGCCTTTCCAAGAGTATCCCGTTGACGGGATTCAAGTTTCTATGCCGATGCGTTTGGTCGGACCGCCACCGGGTTACCCTATGCCCATATCAACAATGGCAGAGGGATTTGTGCCCTTTCCACCTCCGGGTTACCCTCCCAACCCTCCGCCAGGCTACTCACATCCACCCGGATATGCACCTATCAACCCTGCACAGGTGGCCTACGATCATAATTCCATGGGCACTCATTTCAACCCGGGTCCACCAATGACGTCTTCTGGTTTGATGCAACAAATGCCTGGTCCACCAATGACGTCTTCTGGATTCATGCATCAAATTCCTGGTCAACCAGTGACGTCTTCTGGATTCATGAATCAAATGCCTGGTCAACCAGTGACGTCTTCTGGATTCATGCAACAAATGCCTGGTCAACCAGTGACGTCTTCTGGATTCATGCATCAAATGCCTGGTCAACCAGTGACGACTTCTGGATTCATGAATCAAATGCCTGGTCAACCAGTGACGACTTCTGGATTCATGAATCAAATGCCTGGTCAACCAGTGACGACTTCTGGATTCATGAATCAAATGCCTGGTCAACAAATGACGTCTTCTGGATTCATGCATCAAATGCCTGGTCAACCAGTGACGTCTTCTGGATTCATGAATCAAATGCCTGGTCAACAAATGACGTCTTCTGGATTCATGCATCAAATGCCTGGTCAACCAGTGACGTCTTCTGGATTTATGCAACAAATGCTTGGTCCAGCCAGTACCTCCGCTGGATACATTCACCAAATGCCTGGTCCAGCCATTACCACCGCTGGATACATCCACCACATGCCTGGTCCACTCGCTGGAGGTCAGCTATTCCAAGGACCGATTCGGGATGGGTATGGCGGAGCCGAGTCTCTCGACAACCAGTTTCACCCGAGCCTCATCAACCGATATCAATTTTCCCAGTCGCAACAAAACTTTCTTCATGGAACGATGCCAACTCCAGCTCCTAACTACTGTCACCAAGAGGCGCAGTCCCCAAGCCCTGAGCACCGAGCCCCATCCCCACTGCCCAGCGAAGCCCTTGGTGTAGAAAATGAGCGGGAGGAGAATTTGTTGGATCAGCTGCCTGAGTTTCCGGTGATGGCTCCTGGTCAGGGCGTACCACATCCTCACGCTCCTATGTTCGTCATGGGATCATCAGGTCAAATGTTGAACCAGAACTTTGGTGAAATGAGCAGTCACTCATACCATCTGAGTCATATTCATCATGGACCAATGGTGAGTGCTGTGCCAGTTGGAATGCCCCCTCATACTAGCAATATCCAAACCTTCCCCCTACAACAAGCACAGGCTTTTACTACTGCGGCTAGTGTTCAATTCCAACAGACGATGGTAGCCCAGCAGTACCATCAACACCAAGCCATGCTTCTTAGACAGCAGCAAGAGTACAGCATATACTTACATCGTCAGCATCAGCAACAACAACAACAGTTTCTGCAGTATCAAAACCAAAATCTGACTGAAGATCCTCAGAGTTCTGTTCCTGCACAGCCGTTCTCAAACTATGTCCTGCACGAAAATAATCAGTAAGCGGGTCGTTCGGAGTTTCTGTAGGTCAAGAGTAGCTTGCAGTACTAGTTTAGAAAAGATTATCTTACAACCTAGAATATTGTGCTCTCCCTAATGCTCTAAATTAAGTTCCTAATGTATTACGGAGAGGTTTGGCTGACGAAAATCTCTAATTGTGCATGTGAATTCGTCGAGTGAAAGAAGGAATTAAGTTTATTTCACTATTTGAGGATATCAATTCGCTAGGTTCAAAGTTCGACTTGTGGACGCCACGTCCTCTAAAATTAATAGAGTAAATCGTAACTGGAATTGGGAGGAGTTTTCCTAATGAGTTACATGTCCTTTTTCTCTTCTTTTACAAAATCCCAATTCTTTTTTCAGAGTCACAGGCTCACTTGAAAACGTCTATTTTAGCCATCAATGCGTCTACTATTTTTACTTGTTGCTATTTTAGATATTTGTACGTCGAATTGCAACTTCCAACTCTTTCAAGTGTGCCTGTTGGTCATTTTGTCAGACGTGATAGATAAAATGCTTTTTATATATTTTTAGACCTTCTTAACCCTCGGAAAAATTCTTTTACGAACTTTATATTTTAAAACTAGCCAATGTGTTAGTGACCCATTCTCATGGAACACATTTGTTTGCATGACTGGAGAAATTAGAATTTTAATCAAAGGCGTTGTTCTACTTGAGGTCGGTAGCTCAAAGTATTCGAATAGATAACCGCTACATTGTGTAGCTAGCGCCTGGTAACTCATTTTGGTAAAATTCTCATTTCTGTTTAAAACTTGATTTTAGAGTGCAAAGTGTCCGTGTCTCAGCAAGGGACTATAATGTTAATAATGAAAACTACCTGGTGACTATAGGAAATGCAATGTCTTGACAAAGAAACGTGTACCTATACTTGTGGTCCCTTGGTGGATTGTCAAAGGTTGACTACATTTGTAAAAGTCAAAAGGTGCAGCTCTTGAAGCAGCTGAATGGAAACGCTGCAAGATTCTCAAATTATGTTATACTTCTACTACAAATCTCTCAGATTTAAAAAAACTACTATTTAAGAATATGTGTAAATATTGGGGACGAAGTTTTGTTAGTTTGAGTCAAGGAATATTCCGGATCAGACTGACCTATTTATCTTCATCCTCTTGAGTTGAGGATGAAGTCTTGTTCTTCCCAGGAACACTCGTGTCCGTGCTCTGTATTTATCCCTAAGATTAGATTTAGTCTGCGTAACTGTATTCTAGGAACCTAGGAAGGTTATCCGTAGATCAGTGGTCCAACTAGACACTCTTGATTTTCCAAAGAATTCTTTTCTTCTGACCCGAAATTACGATTCTTAGATTACCAACATACTACCTGTGTTGTGTGTGTGTTTGCCCTGGTATTTGTATTATTCCTGCTACTGTTGGTCCAATTGTGAATTGTGTACTCAAGCGTTGTACTGTACAGGTGTATTTTAGCATGTAAGTACAGAAGACTATTTGTAAAATAAGCTAAGCTGCAATACATCTTATGCCCATTCTACAAATATTTATCATGCTTTTATGTAAATAGAAAACTTTCTTGGAGAAACTTTTGAATAAAATTGTGTCCAATGAAATTTTGCATTCCTTTTCGTCCGTATTTTTGAAACGCATGATATTTCTTCAGAGTACTCACCGCACCAGAGGCCACAAGAAGGACGGCAGCGTTATTGTCAGGGAAGGAGGCATCTTTATACGAGGGTTGTCTCATTAATTTTGTCATGTTTTAGAAAAGCTGTAAAACAGGCAAATGAAGGGGTTGGGCACAGCAAAGAATTGGTTAAAATGGCAACACGGACAGTTATTATAGCAATTTTAGTTAAATTTTTATTTCTCCACTTTCTCAGACCAATTTTTTCTCTATTTTTTTTATTTTTATTTATTTTTATTTTTATTATTTTACATTACAGTAATCGCTGATATGGTCAAGATAATGCAATTCTTAGAATATACGTAAATTTTCATGAGTTTTCCAGGTAATTTCTGTTTCACGGGTTTTATTACGAAATAGCAAAAAAAATCGCTTTTGGGTAATTTACAAAATTATTTCGTCCACCCTGGTTACTTACGTGTGGAAAAAATTGACGAAAGATATGCAGAGACAAATTTTTTTACATTTTTTGATGAAAAATACAGCATTTTAAACGAAAATTGCAATAGACTATGGAATATAGACCATATGGAAAATATTGCCCAATTCATTGCTGCAGTGTAACTTACTCTGGTGAAAGTTTCAGCTCAATCCATTCACTTTTGCCTGTTTACAGATTTTCAAAAATATAAAGGTTTCGACCCTCGTATATGCAATCCATGAAGTTCTTCGGGTTTATTTTGTCTACCAAAAATCAAAATCCGCTGATACCAGTTTTATAATACTCTTCACAATGTTTTATTGTGTAACAAATAGGAGTAAATATACATGTTTATCACATCAATAATAATTGCCCCATTGACTCGGAGGACTAAAGGATTAACAGATAATACATATAACATTAGTCGTGAAACAAGGGAGCACAATGCATACAGTAACCTTACTCATTTTTTTGAAGGGTTTTTGTTTTTGGCCTTTTCACTTTTCTAAATCAAGGATATCCGCGTACAAATTCGCCAAGCTTCGTTGAGCTCTAAATAATGATGGTAGATTTGTCCCACCTTCTATAACGTAGAATTTCTAATAAAATAATTTTTTAATTTTTTTACAGTTTTAAAGATTCTTACTCATTCTATCAAATTATAAGGTACCTATGGAATTTTGCAACTTATTCTCTCACATTCATTTCCATCTCCCTACATAAGGCACAGCTATATTAAGGAGGGGCTCAGAAATATTATGGAACGTGTCGTCTCTATGATGAGTACGCAAAAGCCCGCCATTCCATAGTTTTATTGGTAATACTTGGGAATTGTGGTGGGATCTTTGGCTGTTCTGGGTCAGGGTGGGTAACAAAAGTAGTGAGGACTAGCAGGCTGCTGGGATGCACTCGTATTTGGTATTTGATTCATTGATTCTACGAACAAAATTCATACCAGTAGTGGTAAATATGAATAGGATATGCGTTCGTACTTGCAACAATTATTATGGTCCACGAAACCATTACTAAATACATAGAAGACTATGTTCATTAGAACACGGAGTTAGGAAATAGGGATTCTAATCTTTGTACATAATTGCTCTCTGGGGATGGCCGTTTGGCTAGGAATACCAACTGGTGACTGTTTAGCGCGTGGAAGTTGAAGGCATGAAACTTAGATGAGCCGAGTCTGAGTCTGAAGTCTGAATATTGCAGATTCCAGCGAGACTGGAAGCAGGAGACACGCTCGGGCAATGTTATCCTTGAAGTCATTTTATGAAAATTGACAAAACACAAAATTTAAGGGCGAGGATCAAGAATCAGCAGGACTCAACCCAAGATATCATGAATATTACAAGTTCAAGAGCCAAACCGAATGTTTCGGGCGCCGTCTGCCACTAGTCAAACTAGCTATATGTCAAATCAAACTCGCTTGAAGCCAAATCCGTTTTAAGCCAAACCAGAAATTCTAAGACCCGTTTTAGGTAAAACTCTAGTAGAGGTCTCCACGTTCTGAGTGTCGCGGAAACTGGGACCGTGGAAACTGCGTAACAGGCAAAAACCGCGACTCCAAAAACTGAGACACACCAAAAACCGCGACACCAAAAACAGCGACCAGCGACACTGATTTCGTTACTTTAGGTTAGGTTAGGTTATAACGTGTCCCTGTTTTTGGTGTCGTGGTTTTTGGTGTGTCGCAATTTTTGGAGTCGCGGTTTTTGTGTCGCGGTTTTTGATTCCGCTGTTTTTGGAGTCGCGGTTTTTGGCTGGAAGCTGGAAACTGACCTTTGAACAACGGTTCTGAACCCGCACAATATAGGAGAATGAAAATTATTGCTTATTATTATATCTTAGTGCAGGTGATAACCCCCGAACCTGCAACTTTAATCCTAATCCTTAATACTTAAAGCAATTTAAAACCAGGATTCAGCAAATCTACTGAACACCAAGCACCAATTTGGGATTTCCATCTTCCAAAGTGCTACTACTATTCATCGCAATCTGTATTATTCCAATAAATATGTCTTATTAATCTCAGACAATATTGTACATGTTTGTAATACTATGATGAAAATTCAGTATGACTGTGCAGTGCATCGACTTTATGATGGCTAAATTATTACTAAGTTGGCGTGTCAGCTGCTTGTTCCATCATAATATCTGTATTTATTCTTCATTTATTTTTTCTTCGTCTGAAAGTTCCATCTTTCTCCTATCACATGAATTGTACAATAACACTGACCAGTGTTCGGTAGTATGTTTTTGTTCGATCTCCGTTCCAAATTCCCTAATGTGCACAAATGGAAGATCTTTGGAAGCAGTATCCCCAGCGTACGCTATATGAACAGACACAACTTGGAGATATTGTTAATAGTTTGATTTAAAACAAGGTTCGGGGTTTCTGGTTTGACTTATAACGTGATTGGGTTACGGCGGATTTGACATACGAATGCAAGTCATTCCGGGTTCAAATGGGAGAACAAAAACAATAAGATCCACTGCTTGGAATCTGTAGCCGGACAACGACTCAATTCTTTTTGGCTCTTGTCGCAAGAAACGTCAGCAAATCGCGAGAAACCTTGTAACATTAGTGAAACATAAACGTAGACAGGAAGGCTAATTAAGGGTCGAGGGCACTTTGACTTAATGCTGCTTGCCAAGCCGCTTCAGTTACTCAAAGATACATATCAACATATTCGTCAATTCGTTGAGTTAAAAGATAGAAAAGAGCTGCAATTTGTTTGATGGAAGTGGAGGTCTCCGAAGAATTTTATCTGCAATCCGGAACCACGACGAGCACATAGTCCGTAGAATGGTGCAGAAGAAGACTGGAAGTACAGTTTACTGGGAGCTTCCATGGAACACGAGTTTGATTTTCAAAAAAATAAAGTAGGTATTTACACTTATGGGACTATATAATCTGGACATAACGCAATCAATGCTATGAATAGGAGAATACTTGTTGATTCGGTACTTGCTAATACTCATTATCATTAATCGCTATGGAACATCACAAAAGATTTCAACGTAGGAATTCATAAAGACTAGGATCACTTCAACTTTCCGTTCGCATTGAGAGTAATTAATATATCCGTTGGTATGAATTTAAAGCATGGTGGATCAGTTAATCAAGATCAAAGCATTATTGGTACTAGACATTAAAAATAAGACTAAATCCCATACGACACAGTACCCAATTAAAGTTGTCTGAATCTAAAGAAAAGTTAGAACTACGAGAGCATAAAGTTATACAATATATCAATATTGGTGTCAGTGAAAGTTCCGTTTGCTTTCTGTGGTGCCTTATTCTTCTTGGTTTGCGTATGCCACACGTAAATCTGTAAAGCAGTAAATCTGGTTACGAACTTTCTTTAAATCAGGATAAAAAGAGTAACTTCGTCTATTCCGGACGCATTGCAAGGTATTGTAGCTTACCTTTGAGCAGTCATCCGCTTTTGGCTCAATATCTTCTTTCGGGACTTCAAGGGTTTGTAGGAATTTGTCCTCTTCATAACCCGGAATGAAAGGCATCTGTGCTTTTGGTTTCTGTCATAAACAAAAGAAGAAAGCATCCTTAAAAAATGAGATCTCGTGCTCGATTAACGCGGTTTTGACCATTCACTTTGACAGGCATGAATTGCACAGCAAACGAGGATTCGTGGTTTGGTAGTTAAATCGGCTCAAAGCAGAGTGGCACTGAGCCCTGAATTAGTCAGGCTTCAGAGCAGAGTCAACCCACTGACTTTGAAAAATACTCCATTTGCAAGTGAAGTGCATTTATCAAAGAAAACATATGGTTTTGGGTCGCGTTGGTTTGGAATATTCACCTTGAGGAAACTTTCTTTACTACAAAGGAAAATAGAAAGAAGAAACTTAGAACGAGGTCAAAGTCTTTGATCACGTATTTTCTCAACCTATTCTGTTCTGGTATGAAGGACGGATTTGACATTCTCTGCATAATGCAAGGAAGTATGAAATACCGTGAGCTTTCTGCCACTGTAATTTATTTCAATTTCCAACATTAACTGCATTCACATTTATCATGTTTGCTTTTTGGGATCCGGATTCGTAGACGATCCCAAAGCCCAGTAGCTAGAAACAGTTCAGCAAAATAAGCCTGCTGCATATGAAATTTCACGGCAGTTAAACCAACCTTCACGTTTGCACATGGATCTGTACGAATTTAAATAGGTTTACAAAGCGGTTCGTGTCCTGAATTGTAATTTCCCCGAAATGCAGCACACACACAAAATTGTAGACAAAAAGCCCAACGTGACCGGAGACAATGGGAAGGGAATTGTATGAGTGCTCCTTCCAGACTCCCTGGTTCCAAGATTTAATGAAGCCTGAATTGTGTGCGGATAGTTTACAGTAGGCTGATTCGGTAATCCAATCCGGTCCAACAACTCCGCCACGTCACAATTAGGAGAGCGAGAGCCAAGGTGAAAGTGGGCTTTTCCGTTCGCATGGATAGACATGGGCCAGTCGGGAATATATTATGGGTCCGTGTCTTGACTGAATTGACGTGTAGCGTCTGAGACGCGGAAGAGAAAGTGGGGAGATCGTGGGATGAAGTAGGAAATGCTGGCAGGGAACGTCACGGGCCTCGCATTCTGAGTGGAACGGGAAACGGAGCTCAGCTTCCAGTCCGCTTTCCCAGCTTCTCCAGTCGTCTAATGCTCTGGCCTGCTGAGAATCTCAATGAGCCTCACACCTTCCACCCACCCTCATCCATCATCTCACGACCTTCCCAGCCCACTTACCATACTAAACCAGGAACTACGATAAAGATAAACTACTCGGACTCCAGGCGCATCAGTTTCAAAGCACTTGGTCGGACGGCACGTCGGACTTTCGAACGCGAGTTTCAAAATTCAAAGAATATACGTTTTGACATGAAAATTGACACTGCTCCTCAAACTGAAATGTGCAATACACTTTACATACGTACGTATGCAGTGAGGCAGAGAGTAATCATGGACTAGAAACCTGGACTCATATTTTGAAATCGTACATGACAATTTTTATTATGTATTTTTATTATTTTTAAAATTTGATTTTCTTTGTGGAGATAGCTTATCATGTTTTTAGTTAGGTTAGGTTGTACCCAACCGTGCGATATATTGTGACCGAAACCCATAAAAACCGCCTCATAAGAACCGCAACACTAAAAACCGCAACATAAAAATCGCAACATTTAAAATCGCAGCGCTAACTAATAAATGAATATGTAAATGTGAATAAATGTGAATATATGCGAATAAACATGAATATATGTGAATAATAATCAATAAATGTGACAAGTGGCCAGCCATAAAATGGCATTAGATTGTAGAGTACGATTTAAAAATATGCAACCTGGACATTATTACAAAAATAAGTACTTTCTGGGTTCTTCAGCAAAAGGTGCTTCTTTGAACAATTCTAAAAGGAACCACTTCGGAAATTAAAATTGCATATGCGTGGTACGATATACCATCAGCACATTAGGCGCGTGGAAAGTTACACCCCAAGCTCGAAACAAAAAGCAAATACAAATAATTGAAAAAACTTTCGGTGCAATTTCAACGTAAAAAAGCAGAAAGGAATTATTCTATATATTGGTACAACACAGTGCATATAGTCGGACGTGAATCGCTCTCTAGATAAATTTGTAATTAATTAAGGGCCCAAGGGTATGTACCGCAGAAAGAGTTGGGCTTTAGCAAATAAATTTGTTAGTTGGAAAACGAATTAAACGAATGAGAAACAACATTGAGTTGGGAATACGCCATCTAATTAATTACATTATTACCTACGCCATTCTGCCTCATTGTAAAAGAGAATACGGACCTGCTAGCATTCATAAGCACCGTCCACTAAGTTTTAGAATACGTCAAAGGTCCCTCAGGTCGTATTAATAAGCGAGAATTAATTAGATCTACGTGAAAACAACTGCGACATTATAAGGTCCTCAGCGTATTGTAACTGAAGTTTGTATGGTGACTCTTTTATGAGGCTGTCTCTAATTGGTTTGTCTTTTATTGTGTCTTGCTTTCTAATGAGATAGTTCTCGGTTCCTTTTTTCATTCACTTTTATTATTTCGGCTCTTTTTATTTGCTCCTATAAACATAAAACCCGGTTCAGCTTCAGGACCCCACCTGAGTTGAATACTTTTGACAGTACGCTTAGCTCCACGATTTCCTTTCTAATTTGGAAAGCCGCATAGGAATCAGCATTTCACTTGATCCGGAGCCGAGTTCCCAACTCAGCTGAATTATTCTTAGGAAGTGAAAGGAAGCGGAGGGACCGTGAAGCCGAGACCACAAAAGGAGCGAGTACACGAAACAAATCAATTATTCAAATGACTTTCCTCCCAGCCTCCTTCCATTGTGGAAAACAAGTGAGTTCCTCGGCTCGTTATAAAAAGGCTGGTAGGCTAAATAGAAAACAAATCTTGTCTCCTTAGAAAAGAGAAAGGAATCCGAGATTAAGTCCAGGGGGAAGGGAGAATGAGGGAAAGAGTACTTTTCTCCAGAATCAAACGCATGCTGCTCGCTTGTTTGGAGAAAAACGTATTCCCATTCCAGTCCCTACGGACCGAACAAAACTTTTTATAAACCTTAAGGTTCTGACTCAAATATCAAATTTCCTCTCCTCTTAGCCTTCCACCAGATCTCCTTTCAGAATCAGAAGGTCGGCACTTGGAAAGCAGGCCTGGGGAGTACGAGCCCACCCCTTTAAATGCCACTTGCCGACTCGGGCGGAGGACAGGTCTTCTCTCTGAAACTGAACTTTTCATGAAACAGGTTGGGGGCATGCAATTTTCAAATTATAACTCCTGATTTTCTCCATTCTGGAGAAGCAACTCCAGAAAGTCATCAAGGATTATGGCCTAGGCTGGAAACAGCCGTGGAGAAAGTTGTGGAACATTAGGAAATCAAGTTCCGTAAAGTACATTGCTTAGCTTTCAACTTTTGAAGAAATGGTTGCAGAAAGGAATTAATTTCACTTGGAACCCTAGTAGCTTTTCATACTATAGAAAAGATAGATACAGGAATACAATATTTCGTACGAGGGTTGTTTCAATAATTTTTAACGATTTTTGAAGAGCTGTATGACGTACAAAAATGAATAAATTGGGCTAAAACTTTCACCACATGAATTGGGTGTAAAAATATTCATATAGTAGAATTTTTGTAAAAGCCACGTTTATTTCGTTTTCTAAGATTCGAAATTCTTACCTCTACATCTACTTGTTTTCGTCAACTATTTAAATACTTGACCAGATAAGGAAGGCCGTGTTTTTTTTAAAATAAACTTTTCAAGAGATTTAACCAAGTCGTACAAAGTAATTTATTTTGCGAATTACCCAAAAGCGATTTGTCTTCCTGATGTTTTTTAGAAACCCGTAAATCAGAAATAGCTGAACTTCAAGTCATGAGAAAGGTATGTTCTAATACTATTATTGTTTTCATGGACCAACAATACTCTAAGACAAAATATAATGAGAATGAAAATCTTTACGAGAGAATGTGAAAAGAAAGAAGAGAAATTTTCAAAATAAAATTTTAATAAAGCCTGTCTATATATTTTTCTATCCATTCAGTTTAAATTATTTTGCTGCAATTGTAACTGAGTTATTACTTCGATTGAACGTGATGAAACTTTCCGCCTATTTTTGTTTATCTGGGCCACAGCATTTTAAAAATAAAGTAAGTATATAAGGAGCGATTTTTTAAACTCTGACCTCAGATTTACCATGAAGGAAGGGTCCGGTCGTTTTGGTAATACGCATTGTCCTATTTTACGAGAGCTTTTCAACGCTGAATCGACCTCTGCTCTAGCACCCGTTGTACGATTGACATCGCCAACAGGAAAAATCAACTAACTATGTGACCCCTTAATTGAGGTTAACTTAAAAGCGTCAATCGCAATTGTCAATTCCTTTTGGTACCTACTCAACTGACGAGACTCGTAACTTAACGAGCCTAAGGTTAAATAGCCGTGTCAATTCTTGTATTATTTGCATGTCTTACCTGGAGAAGGAGTTCTACTGAGAAGGCGAAGCCTGCCATATCGACGGGGTACTTTCTGTTGGCAATCCAGCCGTCATAGAAGCCCGTCACTTTGCCATCCTTGACGATAGGCGTGCTCACGCCCGTACTCGTAATGAGTCCCACTGGAAACATTCCCAGTGCTTTCACCGTCCGAATCTGTCAACAAGAAAATGAGTTCTCGTCAATGTCTCCCTCGACCCTAATTAGTATTAGAATCCACTCAATCTTCCGCCCATTCCAATTATTTAACTCAAATTCAACTTCCAATCCGCCACCCAAGGGCACAATTAACCCGTCCCAACTCTCATCCCAACGCTCAGGAGCTCCTTGCCGAGCAGGGAGATAAGACAGCCATAAGTCTGCCCCTCGAGTGTAAGAACAGAACCGAGTTTGGGTTATAGACTTGGCCTCCACACTAGACGGTAAAAAGTCTCACTTGCGGGAAAGCTATACTGTGGGGTGAAAATGATTTGGACGTGGGTATTTCTACACACACCCACTCACCACGCTATTCAATGAGGGTCATAGATGGGCGCCCTCCCCTCGAGGGGAGGGGTTGAGAGGGCGAGGGGAGGGCGAGGGGCGACCTTTTTGGAAGATTGAGGGGAGGGCTGAGGGTGAGGGGTGTATTTTTTGACTTGTGAGGGT
>JAQFXZ010000345.1:0-21307 GCA_034694025.1 Ceratophysella scotica | reverse complement strand
ATCGAATCCAGATAAATGCTCAGACTTTTTGAAATCTCAAGTCCAAGCACTAGACCGATGAGCCAGGACTACATCCTGTTAGTGACATCATAATAGTTTTAAATTAAATTACTGGTTTTGAATTGTACATATTTCAAGCTGAAGCAGGGTTTTGGTTTTGCTCAAGCTCGGTTCATCGGGCTGTACCGCAACGGCTGAACTGAAATCTATGTAGCAGTAGATTTCGAGCTAGCTTTCCAATGCAGTGATGTACAGCGGGCAGCGGGCTATGTAGAAAGCTGCCGATTATGTGGCTTGTTAAATACTAGTATGTCGTATGCCCATTCATAAAACATCCTTTAGCCTTACTGAGAAGGTATTGATATAATGGCTATGAACTAACAATTGAGTGTATGATTTGAGGGATTCAACATTCAGCAAGACAGTTAGTGGCAGAAACACAAAAGGACGGGAGAAAGTTGTGGACGCATGCGATGCCCATCATTCCGGGAGTAGTTCCAGGCCTTTCGTCTCTTTCTTTGGTCGGATAAGAAAGTAGGGAGGGAATCGGGGTCGGACTTTCTCCAGTTGACTACTGTTCCCTTTCTATGGAAGGAAAAGAGGCGAGAGGGCGAGAAGTGTCTGGGGAAGGCTTGGTCGTCAGGGAAGGTACACTTGAACTTCAACTAAATACCGAGTCCTACTTTCTGCCATTTCGTGTCCAGGGAATTCCTTCTGGCCCACTTGTCTTCGACTTCCAGTGTCGCCCAACTGACGAGCCAGGCCAGGACGCCAGCAAACAGTTTCCTACGACGCCTGGACTGGACTAAGCCCGCTACAGTAGGGCAGCATTCCGGGTCGAGATCGGGATTGCGGAGTTGATTAGGATTTAGAACAATAGTTAACTAGATTGATTGTTGAGCGGGTTTCAGACTAACTAGATGATATAAAGAAGTGGCTCGTTTTGATTTACAATGATTCCATATTTGTTGGCGCTTTCTTGTCTCACAGGAATTCATAATGCGTCAATGTGCCCTACCCAGACTCCGATTTCTAAGCGTAAGTTACTATTTATTTATTTTCCCTTGAATGCACTTTATATTCGCATCAGGCAAAAGATGCGACACAAAAACCGCGACGCCTAAAAGCGCGACACGAATTGTTTTGGGTTAGTAAATTGTGTTAGGTTAGATTATCCAAGTGTCGCGCTTTTTGTGTTCCGGTTTTTGGTGTCACACTTTTTGCTGCCACGCGCTTTGGCTGGAAGCCTTTATCTTGTGCACTGATTATTACTATATATAATAATTGTGACATTATCTTTTTTGGATTTAGAGTGAATCATTGGTAATTGTAAAAAGTGAAAGTATTTACATTACGTTAACATGGGCAATATTCCCTATCACCGCCATATTCGCAAAACCACCTTAAATCTGTTGCAATGTTAAAGCTATGGAATGGAAACACTATTCAATAGGACATGTTTTCCATAACTCAATTTCTATACGCTCGCCTGCTACGACATTTGTTGAAGAACTTATGAAATAGGGGAAGTATATTCTGGCACACTCAATAATTACGTCGGAATAAGATAACATGCAGTTTGCAAAGTTCCGCTAATGTGACGGCTGAAACTATTTGAAGAATTGTGCACTTGAAATCTTTAAATCAATAGAAGTATGAAAATTCCTAAATTATTTAATAGTTGGAGTTTCATCTCCCATTAAAATCGTGTAGGTAATAAAGGGATTGATATGACTTGAAGGTCGGCGCTAAATATCAGATAATGCGCATGACACATGGGACAGCAAAGGGTTGTACGGAAATTAAGTGCTGCATCGCCGTCAAGGTTGCGCTATTCAATGCTGGGTTGCGGATTAAGCCGATCTAACTTAGCCTAGCCTAACCCATTAGCGCATTTAGAGCAAGCTAGCTATAGCATTACTACAGAATGATGGGAACCAATTGCCGCAGCTGTGAATTGCCACGGCTACGATGCTAATTATGTTAATAATTAACTGCGCAATGCTCCTTCAGCTGGCAAACTGCAGTGACCTCGGTTAAATTTTTAATGAAATATCATCCAAGCTGAGTCCACTAGATTGTTTGGATCCATTATGAACAATTCAACCAGTAAATAATGTCAATCTCAGTTCGGTCGGGTTACAAGTTACAAAGTACCAGTTAAATCTTTCTAATTATCAGCCCAGACGGCTGTGTGCTTGCTTACGTATGCGAAATGTATCCTTTGCTCCTTCCAGTTATAAAAAATGTCATCCGCAAGACCTACAAAGCGCTGCATGTTCCACGATGTGCTAAATTAAGGTCCCAGTTCAATTTCTTCTAATATGTATACATCATTCCAAATTCAAATCTCATTGTTGATACCTTCTGATAGAACTAATGAATTGCGGAAGTGCCTCCACGGTCATAGAAACGTAGTGCAATGCTACTAGACGTGCTCCTGATAATTAAGGCTCTGATCTTTTTTTGTGATTCGATGCTATATGCATGAGCTATAAATACCTGAGCATTTAGTTAAAAAGTGAGAGATCAATGTACTTGTATTACCCGCTCAATTAAACTAAACCACAAGTTTTGTCACAAAATCGGCCGACTAGAACGTACTACTACGATTATTAGGTCTTACGGCAAAACGATGAAACACTGAAATCTGAGAAGCTTGCTCGCGTTATTTCGTATTTTTAGTGAAATTATAATATCATTTTGTGCTCACTAGATCAACTCCTCACAATATGGGATAAAACGCCATTCTGCTTTCATGGAATTAACAATGAAGTAGTTGGGTCTACCACTCAGAATAAGGGTGGTTGCTATAGTTTCACACAAGTTGTCAAAAATCCGCGGCCATTGTGGGGAAGGAAGATCGTAATCGCCGCCATACTGGTTCGACTCACATTTCATTTAAGAGAAAAATGTACAAAACGTCACACTAATTAAAATAGGAATGTTTAAACTAGGAGCCACCCTACATCGAATCAATTGCAAAGGACGGTGGTGGCTTGGAAGGCATAGCAAAGTTGATACTTGAGGTTCTACGGCAGCAGCTTGGATTTGACTTCATCATAAAAGAACCAGAGGATAAGGTTGTTGGTGTCTATAATGCCACCACCGATTCGTGGACCGGGATCTTGGGAATGCTACACAGAGGGGTAATTATTCAGATTCGTCCAAATTGACAAAAATCAAATGTTCTTCGATTGTTTTTGACATCATGACCAGCTTTTTTCATAACACGCCACTTCAGATCGTTCCTATTTAAAATAGATTAATCTGCATTCAAATCACTGAACTGAACCTGAACCGACGCCTGTCAATGTCAATAGGACCTACTTTTAAACGGTTATGATTTAGTCTCACCGCAAATAAATCCGACTCTCACCGCTAATCTAAATAAATTGACCATAACTTAGTTGATCTAAGAATAACTTAGTTCACCGCAAACCGCATATTCTTGACCTGTTTTACACACCCAGGTCTATATGTTAAATTTTTGTGAACCTAGACCTAACCTAGCCTAGCACAAATTCAACTCACAACTTACAAACTTTTCGGCGGGCATTTAACCTGACCTAACTCAAAAAAACGGAATTTATTTATTTTGCGGTGAACGTAAGTCATGTTTAACTGTCAATTGTCAATTCAGCTATTTTGGGATGAATATTGCGAATATTTGCGGTGAGAATCGCGAATATTTGAAGTTCGACTAATTTACTAAGCATTTAAACAGTAATCGACATCACCGTCAATTGAACTTCTTAATTTCCTAGGAAGCTGACATGTCCCTTCAGTTCATCAGCATGTTGGATATTCGGACGCAAACGTTCAACTTTTCTCGACCGTTCGGAGAAGAACGGTGGGTGGTGCTACAAACGCGTCCCCAGGAAACGACGGACGGAGAAGGTCTCGTCGCTCCGTTTCGGACAGAGGTAAGTCGTCCAAGTTTACCTCCAGCACGGATTTGTGGGCGAGTTTGAAGGACACCAGAGCTAGCTGAGACGTACTCTCAAATTCATAGAGCCTCGTACTACTTGAATATTAGCTTCAATAAATATCTACATAGAAGCTTACATATGCTCGGAATATTTAATAAACTTTCCAGTCGTTTATCGATATTGGCACTGAATAATTAAGGAACCAAGTTCCTATCTAGAACATAGCATGAGTCTCTCTTTCCATATTTAATGAAACAAAAGAGAATTGGTTCAACCATTTTGTACTTTTGACGCGCTGGGGAAACTTGCCTTAAAGAAGCGATCAGCAAATGTCGTATTTCCTTAGGCTAGGTTGATTTTCCGAGGCAGTCGCTAGGCAACTTGCCACACAATTTTCAGCATGTTATTTACTGAATAAAATTAAAGTCTTAAGCATACGGCCTCATAAGCGGATTAAACCTCTTAAAAAATCCATTAACGAGTATCTTGAACTATTTTCAAGCCTAATTTCCAAGGTAACCTTAGCTGGCATTGAAATCTAGGAGAATATGGAATTCGATTATAATATTGATTTTGATTCTCAAGATATTCCCGCAAGGCAGATTCGGGACATTGCATGTCTCTGAGCAAAAAAGAACTGGGCTTGTTTGTGAATTTATGTAACTGTAACTCGTGTATGTCATGATATGACGGCTTGAGTTGAGAAAAGTAATATAATATTTTAATGTCAAAGACACGTCGTGTGACATGGATGAGGGGAGCCGAAGGGGCTCTGACTGACGAGAAAGAACCAAGTACACAAGCTTTCTCATAGCTTTCTTCACGTTTATGAATTCTTAATCCGCTTTCTTTTTGAACTTCGTCTGATTGACAATGGCTCTGAGCCATGAAAGTAGTCCACTGTGCCAAAGTCTTCTCAAAGTAGTGCCAATACTACAAGTCTGTTCATATAATAATTACGTTCTAACACGATAACCTTCTTAGTTCTTAGTTTGTCTGAAAATTTGTAGAGAGGCCTTTGGTCGGTTCCGCTTAATGTCCATGTCTCCGTTAACGTACTTTTTTAACGGACTTGCTCTTTGTTTACAGTTTACTGTAATCCGTCTGTTTAGGGCGGATGTTTGCACAAAGAGAAGCTTTGAGGTGGTAAATTAACCTAACTTACACAAATAACTCCGATTTAAGTCAAGACTCAGTTCTAAGGAGAGGCTCATTTGCACTAAAAGTGGGTCTAAATATGCACTGAAATATGCAGCGCTACTGCCAAAATATGCAAAAATAATAAGCAAAAAATAGTTTTTTATGTAAAAAAAAAAATTTGCGTTTGAATTTCCAAAAAGTGATTGCTTGTAACAGAATCCCTTCTAACGACTTGCAAAAATGTAAGACTTCAGAAAATTGGCATTGAAATAAAGCCGCAAAAATGTTGAAATTTCCAGAACAAGATGCTGACAAGAAGTTTAAAAAAACAAAAGCATTAAAGAATGCTCCAAAAACTGTCCAAATATGCAGCTAAAGTGCAAAAAATACTCGAAAATTCCATAGTATGCACAAAAATTAGGAAAAAGCGTTAAAATACTTACGTACTCAAAACTTTAAAATATGCAAAAATATTCAGTACAAAATTTGTTTATTAGAACCAAGGTCGATGTAAATCGGAAAGATCTTAAGTTAAGAATTTTGCACTGAGCCAACGGAAAAAAAAGTTTTTGCATAGGAAGCTTTTCCTTACTCATTTCTGTATAAGTTAAGGTTAGCACCATATGAATTGAGCTTTTATAATGTTCATACAAAAGATTCTAGTTAGCCAAGCACTTGTAAAAAATTTTCCCAAAACTATAACGTGCTGTTTTTCGGACAAAACACTAAAATACGAATTTTAGCCAAAGCTTAAGAGTAAGAAAGTCATACCATTTTAGACTCTACGGAAGAAACTTGCTCATACATTTTTTTATGAAATGGGATCCAATGCCTGCGACATATCGGAGCTATATTGCTTGATACCCTCTTCAGCACAAGAAAAGTTTGAGATCCAAGCCTAATCTTGCTGATTAAAAATAATGGGGGAATTTAAATATGGGAAATAGGGTTTTGGATTGGACACCCAAGGCTGATATCTGGGAGCTCTTTCCGTCTTGTGCCCTCGGCCCTCGTTCGTTTGTACGCAATATACATAATGCTTGAGAATGGCAGTAGTGTACTTCAAACACGCAAACCTTTTATCTGAGCCATAAATCATTCCTTCTTGCTCTGAAGTTGACAAAGAAAAGAGACAATGGTATGATAGGCAACACTCACTGTCTTTTCTACTTTTCCAAAAACGCAGAGAAAGCATTTACTTCAAGGAAAGAAGTGTTAATAGTGCTTCGGCTCCATTGTCCTTCCGAGTTCATTCCAAAGTCTAAACGAGTGAATTGAATTGACAAAGTAAAACAAAAGCACGGCTTGGCATGAAATGCTTCGTTTCAAGAAAGCATAAGGAACATGTAGGCCATGGGTGGACGCTAGCTGCTGTCGCTATTTATTGGCACAAACGTTCGAAATGAGTTTGTGGCATGCGTATCGTAGCCCAGAGTCGGCCTGTCTCTATGAAACAATCCACTTCATAGCCATAAGCTCATTTTTTATTCAGATGTCAATTTTTTGCCCACTAGCTGTCTCCATTTACAGGGTCACGCTCTTGGTTCTACTTGTTTCTTCTGATACTTGTCAGTATGCCTTATGGAAGCTCAGCTTGGAAGAATTCTTCTTGTATCGCCTTGTAAATCTTAAGCCTGCACTTACCTTAGACCCTTACTATTGTAAATGCCAAATCGATAGACTCATCATGAATTTACATATTTATGGACTCGTGAAGACAAGCGTCATGGGTGGATGGGTTGCGCTGCGCCTGGGCAATTTCAAATTAAGCTCATTCTAGGCTTCGATTTTGCTCTTGGTCGCAAATGTTTGCTGACTGCTTTGCGTTTCCGGTCGTTGATACCATCATCGTCAACATCAACCGTGCGATTATTCTGCAGGATGAATTTCTCGGAATAAAAAAAAATCCTGCTTGCTGTGATGTTTAGCAGAAGCCATTTCCAATCTATTAATAATCCTGCTTAAGTCAATTGCTTATTTGTTTAAACACAAACCACAACTGTCAATTCAGAATGCTTATAATTATGGATGAACCATTCATTATTTTCAAGGTTTGGTGGTATTTGCTACTTGCGCTGATTATCATGGGTCCAATTTGCTACGTTCTGGTCCGGCTTCGTTGTCATGCCTTCAGACATACACACGATCCACTGTACACGGTGTACTACACATTCCCGCAGTGCATTTGGTTCGTCTATGGTGCTCTCATGAAACAGGGATCTGTTCTCAAAGTTATTACAGGTATACATTTTTTCATGCTAATTAAGCCAAGCGGGTGTGCTGTATTTTGTGTAAAAGGAAGATAAAGCAAGATAAGATTTAGAACGCTAACTTAACCTAAACCTTTCAGAATGCTCAGCGTATGCTTCATCAATATTAATTCAGTTTTTCTGGATGGTGCTTCTAAATTGTCTGACACATCCTTGCAATTAAAACCAAAAACCCACATTGTATTTATTCAAAATTTTGCCCAGTTCAGACGCATTAATTTTTTTTAAATTCACGATGGAACCCTGAAGCATTCGCAGAAAGTCTCAATTAGAATGCGAATTTATCGAATTTCAAGGTACGACAGAAACCGTTAAGTCACGTGCCTAAATCAAAAACACGCGTAAAAGCAGCAGATAGATAATACTGTGTAAAAATCTTACGTAGACTAAAATTTGATTTATTTTTGAAAAACAGGAGTTTTGCCTTGTGAATTTTCTTTTTTGCTATACCGCGAAATTCGAAAACTTTGCATTGTAATTGGGACACTCGTTTTTTCAAAGTGTTTGCCATAATATTTCCGATCCAGTGTTTTGGAGTATATTCAAAAATGTGTTAATAAAATTGACCATTTGCGTTAATTTGTAATTTTGCTTGCACTTTTATAATTTTCGGATATTCATGATTCCAGATTCATGATCCATAATCTTTATATCAGAATTTTTTACGTCTAGTAAGTTGGTAGTTGGTGCTGGTACTATATCAATTGCTTTGTTCAAGCAATCTTTTGGCGCTGCATTTCAAGCTTTCGGTTTCGACCAGCAACGCGACCTTCACTTCTGAGATTCTAATTATTGCTTCGAATTTTACCAACTTTTCAGATTCTTCGAGACTTCTCTTTGCTACATGGTGGATCTACGTGACGATTCTAACGGCATTCTACACGGCCAACTTGACAGCCTACTTGACCCTGTCCAAGATTCCCATACCGTACAACTCGCTAGACAAAATTGGATATCGGGACTACTGGTACACCGGAGAAAGTGACACGATTGCTCAGGCTCTTTTGCTGCAACCCACACCGAACGATACGGAAAGGAACATCACGTTCTACAAGGTAACTGAATCAACTTACGTAAGCTTCATCATAACTAATTGTTAACGGAGGCTTCTAAAAATTACATGTTTTCTCTGCAGAACACGATCCCATATCCGGAACTGTTTAAGCTGAGGTGGCGACTCATGGAGCCCAATGCATATGGAATGTATTCAAATGATGTCCCGTTCATTGTGGACAGAGTTCGACGAGACCGTAAGTCGAATTGAGACACGAAATGATTCTTTTAACCTACGATTTGTAATTTTGAAATTATATTGAGTTTAGGATACTTGGTTCTGGAGGAGCGGAGCCGAGTTGAGAGAATCATCCACACTGATTTTAGATCGCAATCACACAAGTTGGTCAAGCTGGCATATCGTTGTGCATTTATCATGTCGAAGAATGCAATTTTGAGAGTTCCTTACGGATATGCATTCAAAAATGAGTCAATGAAGGAAGCCTTTGACCCGGTGTAAGTTCTTCAGTATCATTTGTCACGTCAAGTCATTTTACGGCTGATGCCGAATTTACAAATTGAAATTCTGTATATTTTCTCTGGAAAGGCTGAACAAATTAATCAAAGGTGGACTATTTCTGTACTGGAGACGGAAGGATTTGCCGCTCACGGATCCTTGCTCGGCTGATTCGGATTTCCGAGAACGACAACTTCGAAATGGGGATTTGATGACCACATATGTCCTATGCGGCAGTGGCTACCTCTTCTCATTCTTGGTTTTCTGTTTGGAAATCATTTACAAATGGTGCTACAACCGGAAGCGTAAGTATAAAATCATCATAGCTTCGATAGGGAATCCATAGTTTCAAGTTTCAAATCTGGAGTAAAGGTTCTTAAATTAAAGCTATTTGCTAGGGCTATGGGCACTATGGGAATTCCTCGATGTCAACCCAATACTAATTTTGCCTATTTTTCTTTGAAATTTTGAGAAATGACCTTAGACCCGTTTCAAAACTCTGAAACTATTATTCTATCCATTTATCGGTTACTGAAGTTGGTTAGGATGGGCTCTTTGGCTCAGGCTACAGGATTTTTCAAAATGAAAAGGGGTAGGGGCAGTTCACTTACCCATCGTGCATTTTAGCTTTATTTATTTATTAAATTACAAGAGTTTTCCGAATTTCAGATAAAAGTCAATTAAAAATTCTCAGACCACGTGTACCAGTATAAAGCACACAGCGTCTCGAATCCTTTAGCCCTGAAAGCATTTGATGGAGTGTTTTTGCCTGAACCGTAGCAAAATTGTCCAAATCATATTTACCAAATGCGTTTTTCACAATTATAAATTATGCTAAAGTTGAGATTACAGATGTATCAATGACTAAATTTAGTAAATTGATCAAGTGCAACTGCAAACGCATAACATTGAATCAGGGATGCGAAAATGCATGTATTTAAAAAAAACTGTATTTAAAAAATACTTTTGACAGTTTGTGCCGTACTTTTGTTTTTTCTGAGTACTGGACAGTGGCGACGCCAGGAGTGGGCAAAGTGTGTTTTTGCCCACGTCAGATTTTCGAGCTTTACACTAGATATAAAAGCAATCTCCAAAAAAATCGCAAAATATGATATAGGTAATCCAAAATGAATCAGAAAATGGGCAAACTATTTCAAAATCCGAAAATTTTCTTGCGCTTCGCGCAGCATTATGTTATTTTGTATCTTCATAATCCAATTTATTTTAAAATTTCGTCAATTTCAGCGAGATTTCAGAGTACAATAACCAGCCTTATAGTTCATTTTATCTTCGGCCATCTTTTCCGACTTTCGCTCTACCATTGACTGATTTCTTGAAACTCGTGCGCTTACCAGCAGATTAAATACATAATAGAGTTGAGGCCTGGGTTCATTTGAAAATTTTGATAACTGGAAAAATCGTTCCAGATTTAATTTTATAACGTGTAAAAAGGACGAGCTCGAGCTCTTCGCCGGGCTGAAGTTGAACTATCACGGCTGGGCAAAGTCATTTGATTTTAAAAATCAATGATTTCAAAATCATGATTTTGATAATCTTAAGGATTCTAATTTTCAGATTTTGATTTTGAAGAAATGATCTGATTTTGAATTTTGATTTTGCAGAGAAGTACATATTTTGATCTGGAAAATCAAATTTTCAGCTAAATTGGCGATTAAGTGAAAGGATTAATTAAACTTTTAATACATTGAAAAGTACTTGAGTTGAACCCTATTTGACTCGACTTCCAGTCTCGATTTCCAGAGTACTATTGACAGTTCTCCTTTTTACCGAATATTTTGTTGCCGTTGGTGGTACCTATTTATAAGTTAAGCCATTGCGAAAAATCGGCGATTTCGCGTGTTTGGTCTAGGTTTTAGATTTAGTGGAATACAAAGAAACAAGATACAACAAAATAAAGCTTTTCGTTTGTTTTAAGTCAAATCGACAATACGGATGGAATTGGTCAGATTTAAATTAATTAGTTCAAACCGAACACCAATTCCATTTCTCATTTATCTTCACACAAAAAACTCTAATGTGTATATTGTATAAACCAACTTTTCTTGGGTTTCTACATATTCTGCAACATTTTCCCCATCCTCTTGAATAGAAAAATTCTCTATTTGTACTAATAACTGCGTACTCGTTGGTATTAGTGGATAATTAAATTCGGTATATATCAAATTAAAGGTTTTACTATTTTGCCCACGTCACTTTCGAGGCTGGCGGCGCCACTGGTACTGGAATATTTTGTATTTTTGACTTTGAACCATTTTGATGCCATCGGGTGTCAGGATATTTTTCAGTTTATAAAACGGCAAAGAAGGCGTACGTGCCTAACTTTTCGGTATTTTTACTTCAGTAAATTGTCTTGTCCCCAGAAATGGGTATCATTATGAGGCAACTTATTTTATGACAGCTAGAATATATAATTTTCTCTTACAAAGCATTATATTCTTGTAGTTTTCGATAATTTGTACTTTGAAAATAGTTTTTAAGTACGAAATTTCTGTATTTTGTTGTATTTAAAATACAGGTATTTGAAAAACTTGCACTTTTATTTCAAATTCGTGTATTTTGTATGTTGTATTTTGTCGAAAACGAGTATTTCATTTTGAGTATTGTAATTTTCGTCAAAATTTTGCTCTCAAAATACTATTTTAATATCTATTTTAGGTATTTTGCCCAACCCTATGAATGAACTAATACTGAATGATTTCTGATTTCACCCATATCTAGTGAAAGGTACGCTAGTACCTATGGACAAAACGATTGGGAGCTTTTACAAGGGAAACCTGACGGTACCTGCGGGAGCACCCACGTACTTCGACACGGATAAATTTTTGAAGAATATCAACGGCAGGGACTACATTGTGATGAAAACACCGGACGGACGCACACGGCTGGTCCCTAAAAACGATGGGATGCAGGCTCTGCAACCCGTCTACCAACCCCCGCCACCCATTTCCTACTCCTTCATGTCATAGATCAACTTCCCGCTATGGATTGGAAAGGACAAAACTGAATTTGCACAGGGTAGCCTTGGGAAACAGCTTTGTCCAACGGGCTCGCTCAACACTGCGGCCATTGCACATTTTGAACCTAAGCAGCACCTATTTTATGTAGTTTGACAGAGCGCATTTGGTCATGCGCTTGTATAACTTTCGGGGAGCTGATAAACGTGACTTGAACTAATATAGCTGTAGAATTAGGTTAAGATTCTATTTATTATACACTACACCCACTTCACTGCTCTCGGGTTAACGAGTAACCGTTGGAATCTTTGAGATCATCCAGTGCTTTTTGGATTGATAGTTTGAGCTTATTCAATTCGAGCTTTTGAGCTGGTGCAAATTACTAGGATATCGGAATTTGAAGCTGTGTATTTTTGCTCTACAATCTGTAGCTAAATAGGGTAGGCTAGTAGTAGGTCCTGAAAGACACTTCTGATACTTTAAATAACACATTGCCAGTACCGTATACAGTACATAGGATTACCCCCAGATTGTAAACAGGGGTAACCACATAATTTGCAACATAAATAACCACCTTAGTTATACGTTGCACACAACATTGCATGGATTTTCTCAAATTAGCACCCCTTTTTGCATAGACTTCCTTTATTTTGTTTATACTTCTGTAAATACGACATTTTGCTCTTGCACCTAAATAAAATCGTGATGCGTGATTTCCTTCTAATACATCGAAACTTATGTCTTGAGGTCGGACCTTGACATGGATCATTGTGCTGGTTGTCCTCTGATTACTCAAAATCAATCCAGCTTCCACGCTATGTCGCTTCCAGAGTTAACAGTGTACGCAGTTTCCAGTGATGGTGCCTGTTTTTGCCTGCACTTTCCTATTGTCATATTCAATTATCGTTCTCATTGCGGCCTCCCACGGAGTGTGATTTAATTCAAGTCATGCGTAGTTATGTTAGGTTAGGTTAGTGAAGTCTAAGCCTAAAATATATCGAAAAAACTAAAGTTTACGGCGTTTTGTAAACCCTAGCCTAACTATTGTCAAAATGGAAGCAAGAAACAGAGGCAACGCTGGAGGCGACATGGCATGGGGCTTAGTTTACTTTGACCTATTTCTACAATGTTTGAATTTCTGTGTGACTCTGCATTTTTAGCAATTCATTCTTGCTTTGCTAATAGAAAAAACCCAAATTCGAAAAAGTGCACTTTTGAATTCTAATTGGCTCATATCCAAAAAAATACGTTTCACGTGTATTTGACTTTGGAGCATTCACTCACAACACAAATAGCATCCGCAACCGCGATGCCATTGACGCTTCTGATTGAATTTTGTCAGCCACTTTTTTTTTTTTTTTTTTTTTACTTAAGTCAAATATTGAATAGCTGACTAACGGAAATTGTGGTACGTACTCAAAATACTGGTATCCATGAATCAACATTAATGATTCTGTAGATTTTGAACAAATACAATATATAGCTGACCTCAAATAGTGTTCTGAACCGTGGACGTAGATACGAAAAAAATGTCTACACATGTTCTAAACAAGATGAGGCTTGAATTCACAGAATGCGCCTAAAATTGAAAGCGCTGTTACATACTTCATGTTACCAAAATTAGTTTGATAGTTTGCGGGGGAAGAGAGAAGCTTGACTTTACTGTGCAACTTCCAACGAGAGAATACTGCCGAATGACTTCGAAAAAGTGGAACCGCAGGAGCTGCATAAATATGTACATAAATATGTCTTATAGGCTCAGATATTAATACGATCTATTTCGGGTAGAATATGAATCTATTGTCTCTCGACGACCGGTGGAAGGAAAAGAGGAGAAAGTGTCAGATATAGCTTCATTCACATAGTGCTCCATGGCAGTGTGTGTATACTGCTTTGCACAAGTGAAAACGAAACGGCTTCACATATCGATCGCCCGTTCGGTGAAGAGGCCTTTCCTCAGAAGACTTTCCGTCTCCTTATGGATGCTGCATGCGCTCTTTCACCACAAAACAGATCCGCTCAGCACTTCACTTCATACAAAGTGTGCTGGAGCTACAGAACCGAATCGTCTCCTCCCCGTTTATCATAATAATAATAAATATTACGCTAAAGGTGGGCGATGAAGTGTGAGGTCAGTTGGGAGGTTTGAGGTCATCCGGTGCGGGACAATGGCGAATCCTGTGATGAATTTCATTCTGACTTTTTGGTTGTTTCTCTTCATCTATGTGGGTCTGGCCAGTGAGATCACGACCAACCCTTCCGTCTATCAAATTGGAGGTGTGCTCTCAGATAATAAGTCCGAGCTTCATTTCAGGAATATTGTACAGGTAATAAATATTGTTCCATTTATTTAGCATATTAGGTATTTGCGTGATATCTGATTTGTTCTAAATGGCCATTAATTCTATGCTCTAGCACCTGAACTTCTACCCTGACTTTGTGCCCAAGGGAATAACTCTAATAGCAACTCCTATTCAAATGGATCCAAACCCTATTCGAACTGCCATTAATGTCTGCGATCATCTCATTAAGAAACAGGTACATATATAATTAGTTGGATAGGTTTCTTGTTTCTTTCTAACTTGAGAGCTTAACTACTTTCACATCGGCCTGGCTCCAGTTCCTAAATTTTACACTGCATTGTTTCGCATAATATGGTTGGTTATTTATTTTTATCAGCTATTTTAGTCTATATTTTGAGTTTTTGAACATGTTTTTGCACTTTTACTCCATATTTTGGTACTTTTTAAAGGTAACTTTTCTAGTGTACTCATATAAGTTTGCAATTTAACTTGGCAATATTTTATTCTTTGAGATTCTTAAATCGGCTTGATTCGTGTTTGATATTTCTCAACTATTTTTGTAATTTACAACTTGTATGAATAGATTTTGTAGCAAGCAAGCTTGTGCTTTTTTAAAATTGAAATTTATATAGTGCATATTTAAAACTTTTTTTGCCGACCTTAATGCTATATTTCCTAGCATTTAAGGCATTGGTTTGTCTGTTAGCTTAAGCACGAGTATATTTGATTTAATTGAAAAACGAAACTTCAAGCATAAACTTTAAAAAAAAAGTTTGAATTACTGCACAGCAGGAATTGAGCAATGCCAAGTTTTAAAAATCTTCAGGCCCATTATTTTCATTTGTTCAAAATTGGCCCATTTTGCTTCAGGTTTACGCTGTTGTGGTATCCCATCCACCAATTGGCGATTTATCTCCAGCAGCAGTTTCGTACACATCTGGATTCTATCATATTCCCGTGATTGGAATCTCCTCCAGAGACTCTGCTTTTTCAGACAAGGTAGGTGATCGCATTTTTGGGAAAATATAATTTATTTGCATTGAAATTGAAAAGTACTCAAAGCTTTGATCTTCTAGAATATTCACGTCTCATTTCTTCGAACTGTTCCGCCATATTCTCATCAAGCGGACGTGTGGGTTGAGATCCTGAAGCACTTTCACTACCAAAAAGTAATATTCCTCCACTCCTCCGATACTGATGGGAGATCCGTGCTGGGAAGATTCCAAAATAATGCTCAGAATTTAGAAGATGACATTGAAATTAAGGTACATTTTTGTATTACTGCGTGTAATCAACAAACCAAAACACTTACTAGAACGTGTATCTAAATGATGTCACATTTTGCTAATTAGATTGAGTCAATCGTGGAATTGGAACCTGGAGGTGACAATTATTTGGAGAAATTGGCGGAAATGAAAACTGCTCAAGCAAGAGTGTATCTTCTGTATGCCAGGTAAGTTGCTTCTGAGAATACGTGATTTATGCACGGCAATAAACAGCTTTGGGGCTGTCAAAGCTCATATTGCATAGAAGCACATTGTCAAGACAAATTGCACATTTTTTATTTTCTGTTGCTGAAATGAACTCGAAGAACGTATATTTGGATGAAACCGCTACCACCCGCTACCCAAATGTAAATTAAATTGCAAATAGAGTAGGTATGAATATAAATATACACCCAGCAAAAGGCACAATTAGTCGTTGCTTAAGGCGGTGAAATGAGAATAAAATGTTGGAATTTGGGAAATTTCAATAGATTTCTTCTAAATGTAATTTTTAGTCTCGATTTTTCACACATGCTGCAGCATCTAGATATTGCAATATTCCTACGTACCAAGAAGTTTTCGAATATGAACTCGTTAAGCAGAATGTTAAGCATTTTTGATTGTGCATTTGCACACGTCATGAACTTCCGAAAAAATAAACGCTGCTGCATAAACTTTTGGCCAAAAGTAAAATACACTAAATTACGAAACGTTTTGTAATTGAAACAGCTTGACGGATGCTGAAGGGATATTTCGAGCAGCTTCACATCTGAATCTGACAGGAACTGGTCATGTCTGGCTCGTCACAGAACAACTGCTCTATTCACAAGATATTCCACAAGGAGCCTTGGGACTCAAGCTACTCAACTCGGACAATGAAGAGGCTCATATTAAGGACAGCTTGTATGAAATTAACATGAACACTGAAAACGTATCTATTTTTAAACTTATTTAACAGTCTAGTTAAAATATATTGACGACTTGTCTTGTTTCAGACATGTCTTAGCCGCAGCGCTCAAAGAAATGAATGCTGTGGAGAACATTACAGCGGCTCCAAGAGATTGCAGCAGCTACGGAGTCACGTGGGAAACTGGCAAAAAGCTGTTCGAGTGAGTTTTAGGGCTTCATCTAAACGTAGCAATCTGAATGGTTGACTAATTTGAGATCGTCGTTCGTTGTTGCTCAGATACATCAAGAAGCAGGAACTGCTGGACGGAGCCACTGGTAAAGTTTCCTTTGATGAAAGTGGAGATCGAATAAATGCGGAATATCATGTCATGAACGTCTATCCTGGTGGTGCACTGGAAGCTGTCGGACAATATCTATTTTCAATGGTACGGATTGTGAGAGTGGACTAAGATTCACTAACTGCTATAATTGTTGTGATTTTATAATTTCATAAGAAAAACGGATTTTGTCAATAACGCTGAAGGCTGATTTTTTAAAAATAAGAAGCTAAATTATGTAGCGTAACAAAAATCATAAAAATTATTATGCTTTAGGCGAAGCACGTGATTGGTACCAAGTCAAAATCATCCGCAATGTGTTAGGTTAGGTTAGGATAGATTAGTTTGTGGTCAAAATCTTAATACAAGTAACTATTTACTAGATTTGGCTAGGATATTTTAGGTCGTTGACCCCTTTTTGATTGTTTTTGGCTCTTGTTTTACTGTTTTGGCCTTAATGCCATGAAAGCTCTTTTGAGTATAGATTCCAAACACAGTAACAGCAGCCGGTCATTTTAATTTGATGCATGTTAGTACTTCATTCATGCACTGGCCCTTTCCCCGAATTTCTAAAAGTCTTAGATTTGTGCTCACTCTTTCTATGGTTACTTAAGGTGAATAATTACGCTGCATCTTCCATACTCACTTTATTCAAATGCCAAACAAATCGATTCTCGTTAAATTCTACGTCCGCAAAGTTCCGACAATAATATTTTATAAATAAATTTATCCTAATTTTTTTTACAATCCTATATTCAGGCCTCCACACATTAAAAATTTACAGACCGTAGCTCAGACAGATTTTCAATTAGTTGTTCTGTTTGGTAAAGCCACAAATCGGCTGAATGGTGGTGTTTGTGCATTCTTGACTGAATTAAATTTTTGTGACATTATCGTGAAAGTAAACACGACTTTAATTAAGAGTAACATACATATGTTGATAGTGTAGAAACGATGCTGTATCAAGCCGAACGATGTGCAACTGAGTCATGTCAATCTGCAATTAATCTGCAATTAGGGTCCAGAACTTGATACTTATGTTAAACCTGTTCGAAACTTTATTCACTATGTAGGAGAAGAAGGAAATGGATCTAAAAATCAACGATACACTGGTAATCTGGCCGGGCGAAGAAACTCTGAAACCAGAAGGATTCATGATCCCCACGCATTTGAGGGTAACATTGTAAAAGCATTGAATTCCTCCCGACTATGAATCAAGACTTCAAATCTAAGACTTTTTTTATCTGACTTCAGGTGCTAACAATAGAAGAAGCTCCATTCGTCTTCATCCGGAAAGTTGATTACGCGAATGAATGCAAACCAGATGAAGAAGAACCTTGTCCGCATTTCAACTCCACAGAAGATGGTGAGAATTTACTCAGTATTAAATTCAGAATTTTTACAAAAGGAAATTGGAAGAAAATGAGCTAAGAATGTGTTTTGTAGCAAATCCCGTCATGTACTGCTGTCGAGGTTACTGTATTGACCTCTTGAAGCAACTCGCACTTAAGAAGAATTTCACCGCGTCCCTTGCACTTTCTCCAGATGGACAGTTTGGCAATTTCGTCTCCAAGAATGGAACGAGTGAGAGAACTGATTTCTAGTTTCGTATTCTGAACATGAGTTCAGAAAAGCTAATCCTGTTTATCTACGGCTTTCAGCTAAGAAGGAATGGACTGGGTTGATTGGCGAAATTGTAAATGAAAGAGCTGACATGATCGTGGCTCCTTTGACGATAAATCCGGAACGGGCTCAGTACATTGAATTCAGTAAACCCTTCAAGTATCAGGGCATCACCATTCTAGTCAAGCCTGTAAGTAAAATTTCTTTCTAGTGCTAAAATTTCTAAACCTGAACATAAAGCCAAGTAAATCATAATGCAACATGCAGCATGATTTACTGGGCGCTGCGCAGGTGCTCCTATGCTTCGTTTAACGTTATTACGCGTAACGAGTGCTGGAAGGCAATTTGAATGCACATTAGTTGAAAAAATGTTTCATCCAAAGTGGTCATATTCAATGAACTTAGGTTAGGTACAAAGGATTCGTCTTTTTACGAACTACGCTGTTGTATGGTTATGGCAGCTTTGATTTCGAAATTGTTTTTTTAGAAAACGCGTTTGGCATGTTTTTACAACGGTTACATGAGGTTAGGCTCACTGTATACACTTAACCCAGGTTGAATTGGGTTAACTTGGGCTTAGGCTATGTAAGACCAAACTTCTGTCATTGAGGAACACTGGGTTTTTCTGTTTTCTACAAAATGAACCGTCTTTAGCCTCCTAGTCCCTTTTTTCGTGCTCGCAACATTGCCTCGGAGTCTGTATCTAATTGAAACGTGGCAAGCTAAAGCGCCCTGAAATCCCGCTAAGCTTGTTCCTCGTTACGAGTTAATTTACCCGTTTCATGTTTTCTGCACCGTATGCGTTATATCTATTTGCAGCAACCGAAAGCCCCGACATTGATTTCTTTCTTGCAACCGTTCCGGGGAAATCTGTGGATTCTGGTCATGGTGTCCGTCCACGTCGTGGCCCTTGTTCTCTACTTGCTCGACAGATTCTCACCTTTCGGTCGATATCGACTCGCCAACATGGACGGAACGGAAGAAGATGCACTCAATCTCTCGTCTGCCATTTGGTTCGCCTGGGGAGTTCTCCTCAACAGCGGAATTGGAGAAGGTGAGCATCCTTTCCACATCACACATCACCGGTACTCCGTCAATTACTGGCTGACGTGTAGTGACACATTCTGAAATAGGTCATCCTTGTGTTGCTTAATGTGCTGAACAACACCTAGCAGGCTTAGATGCCTTTTCGAATTTCCCCGCATTTATGAGTGAATTTCAGTTTTAATTTATGCTGAAAAGTCGTAAATATTCGGGGTTCGGATTATTCTACCTAACGTTAACTCCAATGTCTCAGGGCAAAAATTTAAAACCGATTCTGTTTTGCGTGTCAGAGTAAATTTTCCAGTCGACACCGATAAATCCAGACACGAGAAAGCCAAATTACGTGGTCTGAATGAGCGTAGTTATTGCGCTGCGAGCTAGATCTAATCTAATTAGCATAATTCCAATTAAGTCGAAGCTCTTAACACTATATGCCATTAAATAGTTGAATTAACAGCCACTGGCAATTTATTGGATCCCACGTCTTGGTGTCTGAGTCAACCGCTTATAGTTGATTTGGCATAGGCAGAAATCAAAAGGACCATTTCATAATTAACGGGTGAGAAGTGAGAATGTGCGTAGAATGAGTAATTTTTGGCCTTTCAACCTGAGCCATCTCCTTTTCCTTTGGATTGGAAAGGACTTCCTGTGCGTCTCACATGAGACGTGAAGTAGGTACCTGTCCTAGTGTGGTTGTCGTTTGTCGTTAGGTCGTGAGCAGAGGCCAAGCCCAGCCGTTCCATTTCCATTAATTCCACTTATCATCCATCTAAATCAGAGAATGAGAATTTACTAGGCTTGGCAGGCAGAGTAGGAATCTAAAAGCAAATCCACTATGTGCCAGTTATCGTTACCAAACTTCTCCGGTCCCCAGGAATTTATGGCTCCAGAAACTCAGCTGGTTCCAGTCCAGCCATCTCCTCTGGCACAGAAAAATAAGTGCGGAGACGGAAGACGAGAGAAATTAAGGCTTTTAAAGATGTACTAACCGTTTCTCCCAAATTCTAGAATCACCTTTGGTCGTATGCTTCCTAAAACTACTTTATCTAAACACATTTTATTACCGTCGTCTCAAGTCTTAAAACGAGCTCCAAAGTTGGTTCGAACCGTTTGTGCTGATAATTAAGATGGAAGGGATATAATAAATTGTATTGCTCTGCCTCAGGACGAAACCAGGGAACTTAATGAGTCTTTTTTACTCTTTTTAAAGGTACTCCAAGAAGTTTTGCTGCTCGTGTGCTGGGAATCGTTTGGGCCGGATTTGCTATGATCATTGTCGCTTCGTATACGGCTAACTTGGCTGCTTTTCTCGTTTTGGATCGACCGAAGAACGATTTCACGGGAATTCATGATAATCGGGTGGGTACTTGCGTGGAATGCATTCATTCCGTAATTTAGGTTTCATATGGGATTCAAATGATCTTTTTTTTTTTTAAATAGCTGAGAAATCCGACCGAGAATTTTACGTACGCAACTGTGAAGGGAAGTTCTGTGGACATGTACTTCCGACGTCAAGTGGAACTATCCAACATGTACCGAGTCATGGAGCGACGGAATTACGACACTGCTCAACAAGCAATTGACGACGTGAAGGCAGAGTACGTAAACATATTATTATTGGTCAAATATTTATATATTTAGTTTGTTTTACTTAGTAATAGCTCTCCTCCTCGATTTCTATTTAGATTTGTCCACAGGAAACGAGCAGTTCGTTTTACATAGGCTAACAAATACTGTAGAAGTAGAATGTTTCAACACAGTTAGTACTGGCTGCACTTTCAATATTACAAAAAGAAAGTTAGACTTTTTCGTCCATTTTGTTTTGATGTTTGTTTTGATAAGTTTGGGCTGATTAGTGTCTTAACTCAGCTATTTCGTTGCTCCTTCGGCTCTGAAACGGTCATACTGACCGGCCACTCCCGTTCAATGCATCAAAACACCGGCTCAACCAGCGGTCAGATGAGAGTTTTTCTACAGAGAGATAGGAAATTGAAAAGCAGGCGCGAGGAAGGGGAGGAT
>JAQFXZ010000344.1:0-21333 GCA_034694025.1 Ceratophysella scotica | reverse complement strand
CTTCTGCTTCTTTAGAAACGCGGAAGAGGCATCTGTTAATTTAATATGCTAAACCAATTTATAACAGCATTGTCAAGCCAACTTGATTTATATGAAAAGTGATAATAACTGACTTGAATGTAACATGGCTTTAATTGCATGTGTTGTGCTTCTTTAGAAACGCGAGTGAGGCACATATTAATTTCATATTTCAAACCCTTTTATTACAGCATTCTCAGGCAACTGCATTTGTATGAAAAGTGGTAATAACATTGTTACATGCTATGTGGTCATACGTGAATGGAATCCAACCAAAACCCGCGACTCCAAAAAGAGCGACACCAAAAACCGCGACACCAAAAACAGCGACTCCAAAAACAGCGACATACCAAAAACCGCGACACCAAAAACCGCGACACTCGGAAACCTAACCTAACCTAAAGTAACTTATCGATGTCGCGGTTTTTGGTGTCGCTGTTTCTGGTGTGTCGCGGTTTTTAGGGTCGCTGTTTTTGTGTCACGGTTTTTGGTGTCGCTATTTTTGGAGTCGCGGTTTTTGCCTGTTACGGTAGTATCCAGACCCAGCACCCAGCAGTACGAATAAAATATCTAACTCTGATATCTGAATCTGAAAACATAATTCAAGATGATGACGGACGAACGAGCGGACGGACGAGCGGACGGACGAACGGAGAAACGAACAGACGGACGAACGGGCGGACGAACGGACGGACGAACGGTACGAACGGACAGACGAACTGACAGACGAACTGACAAACGGACGAACAAACGCACGTGAACGGACAAACGACGGCCAGTCCGGCTAACTCAGGAGCGGTTACATCTTAGATCACACATAACCAACACTCTTGGTAGGCAGGGGCCATTGATCAAATTGAAATAACAATGCACGATCCTGAAGTTGGTATCAAACTGTAGCTAATTTTCTTATGCGTGCAACCCTGTTGAAAGAATTTTTTTAATTTTCTAAACTCTCAATTTATTTTACGCCAAGCTCTAATTTGAGAAGAAAGTAGAGCCAACAAAAAAACGCAGTATCATGCAGAAGCCGCCACAGTTCACAATAATAGCTACGCAGATGTGTTACATTCTACACTATCAAAATGCGGTATGAAGTATTCGCCTTCAGTCGTCCGCAAATCCACCGCCCCAATGACAAGGAACGTGTTCACTCTGCTTCATTCGTGCTCATCACAAGTGAGTTAATGGTCAATTAAGGTTGTAATCATATTTCACCTATAATTAAATTGAAGCGAAACTTTCTTTCAACGGGATTGCAACTTATACCTTACGTACATTTTTCTAAATTTTAAGATATTCTACGATTTTTCATGTCCACAAATGAATGAATGCGACGGTCCCGCCGAAACCCTTTTTTAACCATGGGCTATTGTATTCACTGACAAATGGCCCTTAAGTGCTGCGAGTGCAGATAGAGAAAATGGGTTATGTACTTTTGCTTGTATGTATTGTTGTAACAGTTTGTGCAGCATAATGAATGACGGTGTGTTTCTTAGTAAGTCATTGAACACTTTTTTTAATGTTTTCGATATTGGAAATCGTAGAGGCTAACAAATATCTCTATAGGATTCTTGGACACTAATTGCCAACTTTTAAAAGTACTTAATACATTTTAATTTTTTTTTATTGAGCCGCGGAACTAAATAATCATATGATTAGAACGTAATGATCGACTGATCAATTTGCTTATTATATTATATTCCAAGCCTTGTATTCCTTTCCCAGTTGTTAAGTTCAACTGAACACGAGATATCCTGTCAAACACGGGAAATATTTTCTAAATCACATTTACTTTTTTTGAAGACTGCTTGATAGGAATTACAATATCCGCAAACCAGAACTCAATATCGAATCAAATACAGTTACATAACGATCTGATCCGTAAGAGCATAAGCAAAGGCATTTGAAAATTGCTCCCAGCCTAATGTTAAGATAATGCTCCGTCTTTTCATGGCATGGAATGAGCATTGTGGGAGCATTAAACTGAATGATGCTTGCATATTCCCTAGTGCACAGTCATCGTGATTGAAAAGGTAGAACCTAAATCACTGCTCTCAGCCTCAATGCTACTGTAATGCTTTAATAGTGTTCAATTACAATCATGGCAATGAAAGTGAGTAACATGAGGTCAATTCTCTCACCGCTGCAATCCTCGGAATCAAACCGAAAGTTTTTGAGCAAAAATACTAAGGTGAGAAGAAACAAGAAACCCTTGGAAGATTTATTCCGCCAAACGGCTCAAATCAGCATTTGACATTTGGACCAAAGAGTTTAGACCAAACGTTTCCAAAAGAAGAGAATTTTGTGTTCTATGACTTAAGCGCCACAAATCTTCGGTCCATGAATAATTCGTGTAATCCCTTGCTGATCAAAATTATCTGAAGTAAATCTGATTGTGAACTCGAACATAATAAATAGGTTTCCTGGCATGCCGTCATGAGCTATACTGGACCAAAGCTTCACTTTTCCATACCAGGTCTGAGTTTCGTATTATGCACATAGCTTACTTAATATAATTTTTGCGTTTCAACTTTTATTCCCCACTGCTTTTGCATATGCGGTCACGGCTTCATTCTGCGCTGTTATTCTCGTACTTGCAAAAGCACGCTCTGCATATCTGCTGGTTCCTGAAAATTAGGTAGTCGGCTACCAGTACTCAAATTTTTGACAAATTCCACCTTCAAAAGTTGGTCGCTGATTTAGAGCAAACGAATCCATAGTCATCAGAAAAGATTTTCAAATGAATCAAAATGTTGTAAGGTTTCACAAGACAAGGACTACAGTTACTCATTTTAATTAGCTTGGTACACACGTGCTTATGCCTCGGGAATACCACTATTAAAATTAAACGAAACCTTCTTTGTTCATTGGAATACTAAAGGTTTTCACTTCGTGTAAACTTGCAGCAAACTTCGTATTAATTTGTTTTTAATTTATAGAGAAAGATAAAGTTTCAGTCAAGACCACCCAGCCTATGATTACTTTGTTTTAAAAATTAAAATCTCAGTATTTCGACAGTTTGCTCAACTGTTGAATTTACAAATGTGCGGTACTAGTTGTCAAATGCTACAGATACTTCACATTTCTTAGAGGTGGCTACGGTAATTGAACATGTTTGCTTGAGCCTGGTTGGGACATTCACATTATCTTTTGTTTACTTTAATACTAAATATGGGAAACTTGGAAATTGTAATTAGGTTTACCATACACAAGTTGGTACAATGCTGAAGTGGAATTGACATCGTAAATCAAAGTAAAGTGTTGAAATTCGCATATTTAAAGGACCGAAAGGCTTCCGATTTCCACCCGAAGCTTCTCAACTTGCAGTTCCTCCGCTTGAAGCTCGTTTTGTAGCTGTTCCACTAAGGCTTGTAGTTTAGCTTTTTGCTCGATGTTTATTTGAAGACTGCGTTTCATCTCCATTCTAAATAAATACGACGAAGGCTTAACTATATTCGGTACAAATTGTGATTTTTGATATATAACTTATTCACACTCAGTTATATGATGAGCTTACCTTCGATTTTCTAAGTCGCCAAACTTAAGCTTTAAAGCTTCCAAAGCATTCAGGAAATCAAATTCGCCTACAACCAATTAAAATAACGGTTACTAGGTTTTATATTTACGTGCTATCGTATTTGTATTTCAATTATTTTGTTTGCCAATTCCAACTAAATGCAACATGAAATTGTGCGGAAGGATTTAATTTCAAACTTTTAAACACGCAGAATAATGGGAAACCAAATATAAAAAGCCGCGATACCTGAAGTCATTACTCCCTCATAACTTTCATTCCTATCGTTCCGCAATATAAAAAGCTACCATATGTTAAAAGCCTCGTGAAGGCCTATGTTTCCAATTGTAGCTACGCATTCCTTCTCGATCGAACATTACACAACTGCGCTAACCTTTTGGAGAGTGAGGACAAAGAGTCGGCACTGGAATTTACATGGCATGGGCATAGCTTTGAAATTGCAGTGGATTGAGAAGTGGTTTCAGGAGCTTAGAGTTCTGAATACACTACCAGTGTCGGGCCCGTGTGGGTATAATTAAGAGTGGACATAAGCTGGCAGGCCGATCTCAAAAGCAAGCTACCTAACTACGTAATTCAAACAATTCACATGAACTGAATTCTAGTACAGTGGAGAGACCAAAACAATGGATCCAGGTTCCTTAACTTAAGAAATAACACCTTTTGTTTTAACTCAAGGACATCACATGTCTCTCCTCTGTATCGTTTCTTTGAGAAACTTGTTCGGAACATAGGCGCAGTCGTGCGCTCGCTGGTGCATATGTGGAAAATAGAAGTTTCCTGAAGACGCATAGCAGCAATTGTGAAAAAGGTAACAAAACACGTGACATACCCAAATTCGATAGGGCGCGCGTCGCACGTTGCAGGCACTTTCGTATTTTTGCGCCTTTTACTACAACTTTGGACCAAATCGAAAGTGTCAACAAAGACACGTGAGATAACCAATCTTATGTTCATCCTACCCATACCCTGGGCCCGAGACTGGTATCGTAGTGTCTTTAGAACTCTGTGTTCGGAAGTTTGTTTGGGAATTAACTGGACCTTGACTGTACTTCAAGGTGCACTTTGTAGGTTGGTTTTGGAACTTTTTTCTACCATAAAGTACATGGGTTGCAAGGCATCATGATATGTTTAGCTAGCTCACGTATGAGTTGCCGAGAATCATCGCGCACATTTTATCGCTGCGCAGAATCATCGCAGCGATTGATCATAGCGACACATTGCATCGCGACTCAAAGTAGAGCATTGCAAGTAATTGTAATTGAACTGGTAATTAATAGCACTGATTTTTTGCTACTCGTCCTCAACTGACATCTTTAAAAATCATATTAATTGCTTATCTTGATAATATCGACAATCAGCCGATAGCTTAACGAACTGTTAACCTTTCGTAATTTTTCTCGTAAATAAAATGGTTTCTTTGTAAATATGTAATTTTTAACCGAACCTATTACCGAATGTTTTTATTCAAATTGAGCCAAAGTTATCGCACACCTTGCTTCATCAAATTCCAACTTGCTTTTCCATGTTACCTGAATTGCAAATAGGTTTTATAAATACTTGAAAAGCATATCCATTTTCCATCTCAAAAATTAAGTATACAAAGGTTTAGACTTTGAGTTACTTGTTTTGGAAAGATGTTTGGCGGTGAAGACAGAATAACGTTCCGTACTGGTAGCGAACATAGACACATAAGAATTTCAAAGTTTCAAAGCATTATTACCTTCATAGTCCACTTTGCGCTTCTTTCGACGCTCGTCTTCCATCTCAAACAGGAGTATTTGTGGTAGACTCCAACTGTAATGCATACCATTGTGGATGAAAAATCGATCTTTGGTTTTTTGAATATTTTGCAATATAGAGAGTAGTTTGCATTGCATTTACGTCCAAAAAGTGTAGTGAGTCAAGTCGAAGAATATCTCTGATCCTCATGTAATGATTAATCACCAAGTGTGGCTTTTTTGGATACTGGCGATAATAATGCTTCGTTTACGTAAGCAGAGTCACCATTTGGCTCGAATTTGGAGGCAGGCACTATGGATAGGCACCTGTTAGGAACTCTGGACCTGCGGATGGCCTTTTTTGGTAAGAGGGCTGAATGTTTTTCCATGTGCTAGCAATAGACCAACACAATCGTAGGCCCTTCGGCCCTCCGGGTCTACTTTAGCCCTGCTGGTCCTCCAGCAAACCTAGGCCCTCCGGTCCCCTGGCAAACTTAGGCTCTCTGGACCTCCGGTTCTCCGGGTCTACTTTGGACCTCTGGTCCTCCGGCAAACCTAGGGACTCCGGATCAAAACACTTGTAGGTTTGGCTTACATAAATGAATTTTTTTGTGCGTCAGGGTTTCCGCAAAATCTCAAAAGAAATATTTCAATTATCTAAGTCCAAGATACAGGTGGAAATCTGTCTTCAGACTAAAGAACCTTCTTCAAACATTGTACATTTTTCTAAAAAAAATTGGCTCAGTTTTCAACAGAAACTCGCTGGTAACGTATTTTCTGAATTCTGATATTTTGGTAATCTTCCTCCGATTCTCCGGTAGACCGCATGACTGGCTCAAAATGGCAAAAGACAATTTGTACTTCGCGCAACACAAAACGGTTTTTCGGAAATACGTTTTTTAAAGCATTTTCTTCGGATTCCGAGGAATTGTTCATTTTTTAAAGTAGAAAATGACCCCAAAAATGGGAATTGGATCAAAGGCTCAAAAAACTTGAATACCTGCCCTTAAATATTGAAGTTATACTAATTTCACGCTGAGTTTTTAACATTTTACTATTGAGAATGAAGCCAGCAATAGGGAAAGCGGTTCAAAATCTCAAAAATTTCTCGCGCTTGAGCTTTGCGCAAGATATGGCCTTCATCCGCTTATTTTTAAATTCTAAGGCTCTTCAAACGCAATGCATTTTTAATTTGAATCTGTTTGCTTCCTAAATCGTCAAATATATTTTTGAGAAACATCGCGCAAAAAAAGTAGCAAATCTCGCATGGGGCGCCACTGACACAAAGACCTGCCCTGCTTTTTGCCCATCTACGGCAGGCACAGAGTGCTGCACAAGGGCTTCCGGCTTTAGTTTACAGACGCACTATAGCTTCTGGTGCAATCACATATCGGCACGGGCGCATTCCGTCACAAGTATGGTTTGGACATTCCAACTTCCAAAACGTGTTTGTATAGTCATGTTTGCATAACATGTAAATGGCTCGAATAGAAGCACAACCCATTTAGGTAAGTACCGTGTACAATAAAGCAAAGAGTACAGATTTGTTGTTTTCAAAAATATGCAGCTTTTTTTACGAACACAAGAATCTTACGCCAGGTTTCGGTTTTTTCTCTTGTGCGTCACTGGTTAATCCAACGAATAGTTCACGATCAGCTCAGGTCAGACAGGATCCAGAATCCAAATTACGAAGCACACTTGAAGTTGTTGAGCGAAAATAGTTCTAAATCAAACCATTACTACTGACACTTCTGCCTTAAATCATAGCTATCATAGCGTCCATAGCTATGCCTCTTACTGTAGGAATACAAAAACAAAATAGGCAAAAGGCGACGGTTGCGCGAAGGTCCACATCTTTACATTTGTATAACATGGAGTGGAAGAAAAGCAAAAACGCTTCCAGCATAGATCGTACCTGTAATATTACACCTCGGCTATGATGTAAAGGATATACAGTGTACTTTAGCCTACCTTGCTGAGATATCGTAACGACTTGATGGCAGCGCCATCCTTGGCAGCGGTCGGCTTGGAACTTCCCGCTGTCATAGGATAGCAGACAAGTAGGCAAGAGATTGGCCTTGTTTGGCTCCTCATCTCTTTAGCTTACATCTGGTTTGGCTCGTAATCTCTTTAGCTTACAGCCCATGCTATCTTGGCCCTACACTGGTGTAGGGTAAGGATTCTCCACTCCATAAGGATAAGCCGGCGGAGCAATAGGTATAGCTTCTCTTCCTATGCTCCGCACGTGAGTTACAGGCTATGCTCTCAGAATGGGGTCTATACTACTGCTCTGCTACTTGCCTGTGTCCTGCATCTCAACCCAGCTCCATCGGAACGGAGTTCCGGCGCTAACGCTATATGGAGCTGGAGTCGAGATGCATTATGCATCAACGTAACGACGTGAGAGGATTTATCAATTTTAGTGTATGATATCAATTTCCCAAATACATATAGCTATGGAACACCGTAGAACAACTACATATATGGTTCTACCCACGTCCTAACTTAACTTTGTGGAGGGTCTGCTCAAGGCAATGTTGAAATCAGGAGGGGGAAATCGAGCACATATTAGGGAATAGTAAATTAAGTATAACATGATATTTTGAGATCCAAATATCGTAATTATTTTATCAAATAGTTTTTAAGATTTAAATTTATTTTTATTGACCTATTGATTTTTTATAGATAAGAAAGTCAATTTATTTTGTACTATTTTTTACTTAAACAAAATGAGTTTTTTTTTACAAAAATGGAAGAAAATAACTGATTTCGTGTGCTAAAGTTAGTTATGTTGCTTGTTGCCTATTTCATAGGGTTATGTGTAATACAATTCCTTAGGTTTATTGACTACCCAAGTACTATCAATTGTGAGTTGATCTGGAAGACAATAGTTTGGCTTTCTTGGACCGACTTCAGTTGACCCGTCAAATCTTGCCTCAGAAATTGCAAGATTTCTGCAGATATGCTAATAGTTATCTGACTCGGTTGCAGTTTCCCTTATGGTTTGGAAAGGACTAGATCCACGAGTAAAGTTAAGTTTACTAATAGAAATACGACGAATCAATAGCCTTTCATTTTTCCCTTTTGCCAACTATATATGTGGCTACGCTACGTTCAAAAGCAAAAACTAGACTCAGCCTGCCTTGCTGCTAATGCATGCGACTAAAATATTTAAATGAAATATCATGGTAACCAAACGCAAAGTTCAGCTAGATAAACTGAATATTTAAGCATAGGATTAGCAAATTGATCAGACGAAGCTACAATAGACTTAAGTAAACAATTAAATCCAATAAAAAAATGCGGAACCAAAATTCGCCATATAGAGACTCAACATGCACGATTTTATAACAATTTTCATGCACTAGATGTTTTAATGAAGTAACAAAAAATCTGAAGTGTAATTTCTATCTAGTACAAGAGAGCTTTGATCTTCATTAAGCGAGATAAGTGTGAGGCTTAGACGAAACACACCCGATCTCGGAAATAAATTCAGATATTTCGCGATCTCACAAATTCGGCTTTTTGGCCCTTCTCGAGCTTATGCAATCGTTTGACTTTTGTTCTTGGCTGAGTGAGGGGCATAGTGATGCGGTCAATAACCTCACGTGAGGTCATTTCTCTTATGTTTATTGTAATGCTTCCGCCATCTATGATCGTCGTACTGTTGTAACACATGCAACGGTGGCGCCAATTTGCCAGAATTCACATAAAAAATATTTTTCTCCGAGATCGGGTGTTCTTTGTCTGAGCGACTGAAGTATATCTTTGTTCTATTTTATGTTTAGCGTAAAACCTTCAGACACTGTACTAAGTACAAACAATACATTAATTTATTAATATTAAAAAAAGATTTTTTTAAATTACTGATCGTTATCTCTACCCTGTATATTGTCAAGAAAAGCAAAACATGGAGAAGCGGAGTCAGAAGCTGCTATTTGCGGTCGCCAACTGACTATGCTCCTATATCTCCTATCTCATATTCTACTGTTTAATATTTTAGGTAAAAAAAATTCCTGCGTATTTGTTTTGCGGTGGAAAGTTTAAATCTAGGTTTTGTTTCGTGAAACCTCGGTTCTTAGTTCTTACTAGTGTGGTCCGCAGACTCAAAATTAAGTTGCAATTCTATAGACCGCTGTGTTTACTTTTATTTTGTAGAATGTCGGATCTTTGCAATGATTTACGCAGTCTGGGAAACGATGCAGCTATATTTGGACAAAATCTTTTGCAAGAAATGTGAGTCAAATAAATGCAAAATATCACAATAAATCACGCATTTACTGCTCTCTAACTCATTTTTGGCATAGCTAGATTAAATTGGTCATAAATTTTATGGCTTAAAGGTAAAACGTTCAACTCAATTCTCTAATGCAATATTGCGGGCGTGTTTCCATTCCATGGGTACCACCCATACAACACACGGGAGGGATGTGTGATTGCAGGCGAAAAGCATGCCCAAGGCATTCTTAAATCGTTTACCCCGTACAAGCAATTTTTGATAAGTATCTTAACCTTGGAACTTGGAATGTAAGTCGAGTGGTACTACACAGCTTATGCAGCTGTTACGCATCAGCCGGAAACCACGTGCAAGTGCTTTTCATTTCACATATCCCATACGTGCGTTATATTTTATATTAGTAATTTTCCATTTTCCGAACAAGTTACTAAGTTGAGTACCCAAAATCTTGGTACAAAAATTGAATTTCGTAACTATAGCTTGCAGTTTCTCATGTTATGTGTCTAGCTAAACAGGTTTTGTCTCATTTTGTTTTCCTAAAATGTAAATTGATATTGAATAATATTTATAGCAGCAATTTACAAGACGAGGTGTCTTTATCTGAACGAGCTAACCAGGAACTATTGGAAAAAGCTGTACACTTATCGGGGAAAATTATTGAAGCACAGAAGAAGAAACTTTCACTTCTTCAATCCCGAGACAAGCTCTTGAGGGGAAGAGCACAAATATTGCCAACAAAAGAAACTCAAAGACAAAAAAGTGCTGAATTGTTCCAAGCGGAAGCTACACAAGTAATACAACATTGGTATTATAAGTTACATGGGACAACTCTTTAGGAAATGAATGAGTTCAATGAAATAATAGCATGCTTCGAGAATTTTTTTTAGAAATATTGCTTCCGTATTTGTTTCAATAGTGATTAAAACCGATTAGTTTCTGGCTGACCCTACAAATGACCAGACCCTATTGGTTCGAAATCCGCAAGAGCTGGACCCAAAACGACATGTTCTAGTCGGATCGAAATTGAACCTTTCCGAACCGTCAAGAGCCCTGACCTTTCCCAAACCTCTACAACTTTAACTTAAACCTGTTGATAGGTTGCATTTTACTATTCATTCATTGACGTTGCAATTTTAGATGGCTTAGATTAGCACTGATTGCTCTAGTTTGTGATTCTACCAGAAGCTACTAGAACTGGATGAGAAAGATGCTTTCGTTTTAGCAAGACAATTAGCACTTTTCAAATTCAAGCATCCCAGTTTACCTAATATTACTATCTATATACCTCTTTATATTTAAAATTTAAAACTTAAAAACAACACAGGTTTCAATTTTAAAATCAATTTTCGCAATACTCAAAGTTGGACTGATTGTACAATATCAGTTTTTGCGTTGGTGCTAGTATAGAAAATTAGCCCATTTGCAAAATTACTAGCCAGTTTTCTAGGCATTCTAGTGATTTTTAAAACTGTTAATAAACTGGTGTTTTGAAACCAAGATAGCGACTGTGCAATATGACTCACATCGCTCGCCAATACAGAATATTGCTATTCAGTAAGTTTATAGGGAGAAAACGGAGCAAAACGTTTCGCACTTTGACTTTAACCTTTCCAACATCTTCCGTTTACCAGATATATTTTTAGTTCTTTAGAGAAATTCTTGATTTCCCATGATATTCTCCCTTTTTCATATACTAAAAATAGAAGCACCACCCTAGTGAATACTTGGCCAGTAGGTGCTCTCTTAAACTCCTCTTTTTATTGTGGCGTCCTCCAGCTAAATACAACAACCAGCTAGTCACTTTGCAATTTACGACTTCATGATGCAGCATTCGATGAATTCAAATTAAATAAACTGAATAATAAACGAATATTTATGTAGGGAGGTTATACTTCACTTATCACTGTTTAACCTCAACACATACGAAAAATTCGAATTCCACTTATACTATTGTTACTCGTCTCAGTGTTAGCTCGGCTAGCTTTGTTAACCGGTATATATGCTCGCTAGCGTGTTTACATTACATAATGCGTGAATAAAATAACGGCTCCTGCGTCGGCTCTAGAACCGCAAAGAGCCGAATCTTCAGGCATTTGGAGGCGGCTTCCATTTTATCAGAGCTGGAACCGGAGACGATTTGGAAGGTTCCAATTAGGGCGCAGCCAGAGCCGGAACAAAAATAGTGGCTCCCGAACTACGGTGACATTCGGCAAGCCAAAGCATTGCTAGGGTTGGACTAGATGAATAAGTTGCTAGCACTAGTAAAATGTTTGGCTTTGCCTAAAAACTCTAGAAAACTGATCCGAAACGTGTCGGGTTGGCCCGATTTGGTTTTTCATCCCTGGGTTCAAGTAGTTTAAAACTTAGCCTCAGGAGGTTTACCCGAATATTCAACCCAAAGAAATGGTTTTACTAAAATTGTAAATCGTTCTTTGATCAACATTTTAAATTAAACAGGAGAAACAATCGATGGTCGAATTTGATGACACCCAATCTGAAGAGCTAATTTCTCCAGTGGCATTGGAGGAACCTGATGCCGCAAGTGGTCGGGACGACGAAAAAGAACTGCCACCACCTAATCATGTAAGCCCTAATTATAGCACTGGTTAACATTGTTATTGGATTGTTCATGCCTAAGTCATTTTGTAAAAGTATTTATAATAAATAATAATGATACGATATGTGACAGCTGCGTTTGTGTCAAATCACAACGGAATACACACGAACAAAATGGGAAGTAATAGTATATTGAGAAAAAAATCAGCTTTCCTAGCTGCCCTGGCATTTAGAAATATATACTTTAAATATTTATAGTAGTCCCGTACTGCGTAGAATATAACCACATTACCTTAATTTCGTAGACGGATGAAACCTCGATATTCCTTGTAGTCGACGCTGATACGAAGAACAAAATATCTGCTGGATTAGAGAGATTTAATCATAGCAAACAACAGTCGTTTGAAGTCCTTCGACATGCATTACCAGATGATTTAAAGGGAGTACATCTGACTAAAAAGTTACAGGTGAGTATTTAATATCTTCTGTGTTGACTACATTATTGTGAATTAAAAACTAAATACATTATTTATTCAAGATTCACAATCTGGAGGTGAGCGAAATCGTATGCTCAGCAACGTGGCATGAAGTAATAGTTTTGGCTACAACAAAAGGGTTGTTTGTGCACAATCTTAAAAAATCAAAATCATTTAATGTCCATCTGGAGAAAACTGCAACCTGCATGGATATTCAAAGTGAAGACGTAAGTTGTCTCACCTGCAGTAGTGTGTTTTAAAAACCGTGAATGTGATACTTTTCATCCGTAGAAACTATTTTTTGGAGCTGAATCTGCATTGTGGTGGGTGCAATTAGCTGATCTGGGCAATAAAGGGGAGCAAATACTCTACCAATTTGACTCATCTGTAGCACAGCTGAAGCTTCATCCTTATCAACCGTTTGCAGTTGTTGCTCTACATAAGGGCATTTGGTCATTAATTGATTTTCACAGTCAAAAAATTCTTCGAAACCAGGTAAAATTGGCTAAATGCGAATGCATGTGTTTAAATTGAACATTCTGCGAGAAGAGCAGATATTTTGTTCAAAACCATAGCCTAACATCAAAATTACGCTTCACATACCAGGCTGGCAAGGCATTTCGAATACTTTGATTGGAGCATGCGTAATATTTGATCTTACATGTACTTCTAATCAATTTTATATCCTCATCAAACTTTAAATTTCTTCAGTTGGAATATGCTAAAACACTTTCGAACGCTGCTTTTGTATTTGATAGTGAAGTAACCATGAGCATCTTTCAGCTTTTGATCCGGTAATATCAAGATAATTGTTCAAGTAGAGTCTTTTAAAATTTTAATTGTATCAATAATATAGCGAATTACTAGCTTGAATTTTCTTGTCATATTGAGATCTTTAAGCAACTTGATAACCCAAGACTTTCCTGAACGCGCAACAGTAAGCCACTCTGAATATTTGGCATGTAGCAATAGTTAATACCCTTCCTTCTGCTAGGACACCGGTTCACCGATTCGTGGAATGGATATTCACCCAAATGGAGCCCTACTTGCTACGATCTCAGATAAAGGTTCAATAACATTTTGGGACTTACGAGTCATCTGCCCGATTAAAACGATAGAGATGGTTCATGAATTCAAATCCGTCAAGTTCATGCATCTGGAAAATTGGATATGCGCAAGAGATGAACACTTTGTGAAATTGATGAATATTTACAAGTATCCACAAGGAACCACGAGCTGGACTAACATGACCACGAGTCCTTTGAGTTTCATTCAGCTTGACCGATCAGGACGAATCGTTTGCTGTGCAGCCGGCCGCCACGTCAGGTAACAATATTAAATCTCCCGATTTAAAGGGTATACATGTGTCGGTGTCATCTCATTACGGCGAAACTCATTACGGCGAAACCCCTTTTTTGTCTCATTAAGGCGAAAAGGGCTGCAATTCTGATGCAGCGTTTCCTATTTGTAAAATGTATGCACATTAGTTCTTTATCGTAAAGAAGAAGCTGTGTACTGTGTAGCATAGACGAGTTTGAATATCAATAAATATCTATATTTGAATATATTCATGGGCTAAAGGTTATCAAATAAAGCAACGGCAATAAATAGTGAGCGAAGTTTTATGCAAAGCTGATACCTGGAATATAAAAAAATCATGTTTTCCATCACTTCTGCGTCGCATTGTTGTTTAGGAGTAGCACCAGGCTACAATACATATTATTCTGTGAAAATTCTCGAAATGTCAAATTACAAATTTATTAGTTCAGTGCGCGGTGGTGTGATTTTGTGTTTGAACGACTTTATGTTTCAAAAAAGAAAAACAACATTAACCACATAATACTATTACTGTGTTGCTAAATCCTGTAAAAGTATAGTTGAAGTTAAAAGTAATCGTGTTGATACTGATAATGCCCATGAGTGTCACGATTGTCACGAACATCAGCAGAATCACAAGGAAGATATTAACAAACTGAAAGTAGTATCAAATATGCGGAAACGAGCAGCAGACGAGCCACAAAGTTCCTTGCATAAAATATTCAGGTAACTAAAAAAATTGTAGTTTTGAGACATTGATAGTAATTTTCGTTTACGTGTTTCATTGCTCTGTTAGTTGTTCATTCATGGTGCACAACTAGTTGGATTTGTATATAATTTTTTTATATGTTGCTGAAGTAGTTTCCGTAGTAAGCGTCGCGTCTGTTTTTGAAATATTTCATTTGCAATATAGCATAGCATTTTGTACTGTGGTTTTATGAAATACTGATTGTTCTTAGCGGTTACCTGCTCTTATAGTCTTGTAGGCTTCAGAATTAGTTGCATTTGTTGATTTGTTATTATTTTTGTAAATCATGATCCAGTTTGCATATTAGTAAACTTACATAAATGTAAAATATACGAAAGAAGAATTTGGTAACAACTTATTCTGGCAACGCTGGATCCAAGCTCCACCCCTTTTTGCCTTAATGAGACAAGAAAGGGTTTTCGCCGTAATGAGTTTCGCCATAATGAGATGGAACCTATGTGTCAATATCTCTTAACGTCAACTTAAACTTCAACACCACACCAACGCAATAAAAATTTAGCATTAGACTGCAACCAAAAAATGCACAACAATTCGTAGAAATCGTAAAATGACGAATATGCAGCTCAGCAAAACTTTGCGTTATTGTGAACGATAGGTGACATCTCAATGAACTCATCTAATCTCATGTTAAAATTATTCTTTCCAGAATACTGAAAACAGAGAAGAATCAAAGTGGAAATTTCGTTCCAGGATTGGAAGAAACCGTCAGTCTTGACATGGAAGAAGCAGTTGTTAATCTGAACTTCTTGGAACGCGGATTCTGGATCCTATTGGAATCTGGAGAACTTCAAAAATATTCGTTTTAGGCTCACCAGAAACAGAATTTCTGTTTTTATCTTGTTCAATGATCAAATTCACTATTATATTTAAAAGAACATTCTTGAATTGATTCGGCTAGCCTAGCAATGAAATATGAATATATTACTTGTGGAAGCATTCCCAAATGTATGTAAAGTACCTAAGTTCTCTTACATAAAACAATTCACAGGTCTAGAATTACTTTTTCCCTGCTGGAGTAAGTCTGCCAAGCCCAATTGATAGTTTAAAAATAAATTCTCAGACAAGCCTGGTCAACGAAAAGAAAGTCATGTGCTATTTCTACTGAAAGCGAAGCGTTAATTGATTTAAGTTGCTCATATTCATATCGACTGCTTGCTCAATTTTAATGCTTTTCTTGACCGCCCTCAACATGCCACACAATAAACAATCTTTCTGGGATAAGTCATTCGGCCTATGCTATAATCCGAAAAGGCCATTCGCATGGCCCGATATCTTCGGGTCTGCGGCCCGATATATTTGGGTCCGCACGCATTCCAACATTGTAAATAGTAATGTGTTTTAGAAATAATAAAATTGAAACAATATAAGTTTAATGTTTTAGTCCAGTCGTAACATTTTCTCATCAGACGTCACACAGAAGTTCATAATTTCTATACTCTCTACTACACGTTAATCTTTTCCAATCTATGTATATGTGTATAGTGTACATCATTCAAAACACGACGGGAGTATTTTTGAATACAACATTCACAATTACAAGAGAGATTTAGGTTGAAATAGTGTTGATCAGAGCGATTGTCGCAAGACTACAAAAAAACTTTGGGATATTACAAAATTGATTCAAAACTAGCCTAATGTGACCTGTACGCACAATGTAGACTTGTTTCAGATTGGTGAAATTAGGAAATTATAATGATAAAGGTACTCCAATTTCAGAAGATTCGAAAACATGAGTTTTTTACAAAACTTAAGCTCTGACTGACTCTCCAAAACTATGTTTGACCATTTTCTGGATAAGGTGATAACAACACAGGATAAGCTGACTATGAATAAAGATGTGAATCTATAAACATAGATAAGAGGAAGCCGGAACATAGTCATTTATGTGAGGTTTCTCAAACGATGTACGTGTGGTGGGTTTACTAGACTAAGTAGGACGAATGAGAATTCAATGCGATTCCTTATTGTGATAAACAGAAATAGTTAAAAAAAAGGTATTTTCATAGAACACATTGTTCAATAAAAAATTGTACGAAGTACAAAGTTCTACGAATTTACGTGATTTTCATTTTTAAAGTCAAATGTAAGCAAAACTAAGTTTATTATTTTTAAAATGTACAACAAATACCATGACATCGCAAAATATTCCATGATCAGCATCAAGCTAAACATCAGTTGATTTAATAAAAATTTGATCTTTTAATGCCTCGTCAGAACGTTAAAAATATCGGCTTAATTTTTTACTACCTTAAAATATCAATTATATCAAAAATATCACTGATTTTCTTGATATTTGTGATATTCTTACGGGTAAAAAACAAATATCACCTCAGGTAAAAATATCACAAATATAATTATATGTATCAGATACTCGAGCTTTTGGGTGGGATTAGGATTTCGACCTATCGCGAAAATTTCGAGTCAGATGTGGGTAATTTTTTTCGATTTTCACCCGGAAATCTGCTGGTCGTGTCGGGTTTTGACTCAATAAACAAAACACTAACCCGTTTTGATCACATACGTTTGTTTCTTGTGAATTTTTGTGGAATGTAGAATTTCAATTTCAAATAGCAATAAATCCAAAATATAGAAAAGTGGTAAATAGTATTCCAATCAGTCTGTTTATTTCTTGTCTACGATTAACACTGACATATTCACAACGCTCATAATGTACACGGTTTGCCACGGTCATTGTCTTTTGGATTCAAAAATGCAGTTTGGTTTACCGTGTCTAACTGAATGAGGGAACAATCGGTACACGGTCAGGTCTAAATGAAATTATTTCATTTAGCACGCAAAAATTAACTAACAAATAGAATTATCTCCTAAGTCTCATGAACTGTAAATCCTCATAATTTGAGGAATACGCAGCGTGTCTCTATTCGGCATTGCTTTTTTCTTAATTACTCGTTTCGAATCTTGAGGAATGGCGAAATGCATTGGTTGGATAATGCTTACTACTGGTTTGATACATTCATTCATCAACCAGCAGTAGGAGAACTTCCTCTCATAATATTTACTATGCTGCAGAAGTTTAGTTAGGTCTAACAGTAACCTCTGTCAATAGATTGTCTAGTCCCTACAGAAGACAAGTTATTTAGTTTAAAAAAAAAAGTCAAAGTAATAGAAACAGTGCACTTGAAACATCAAGGTTTTGAATTTTGTCCGGGAAAAACATTTTCCCTGACTTACAAACTAAAGCTACCCTTAAATATTGCACAAGATAATACTAGAATGTCCAAAAATCAACCTAGCATTGGATGGCTGAGTGTCCTGTGAAATATCTTTAGGTAACTAATATCACTCAAACCTTCAGTAATGTTCCCAACTATTTACCATAATTAATCTTATTCTATACACCAATTGGCCAAAATATAAGAATTTATTCATGAAGGTCCTGGAGTAGCGAAGTTTGGATTGGTCCTAAATTGGTTGTTGACTGGAATTGTTACCTTGACAATTGCTTGTATCCTTTTTCCTTTTTAAATTGCTTGCAACACGACGTTTGAACTCATCGCATTCTGTAGATGTGGAAAAGTAATCCTCTAATTTAGGAACAATTGTTTTCCGATAGCGATTTTCCAGAGAATTAACTGTGTGAGGACTTTGTGAGAAGATAGCTGCCTGTAAATAAAAACATACAACGACGTTAAGCTTCATTACAAATGCCGCTGGATGAATTTTGACAAACGATTTCCAGCGTTGTATTAGTCGAAGAAGGTGACACCGTATCGATATATTCTAGTTGAATTCAACCCAATGTATAGTAATCTCTTTAGCATAGTTGGTTGGCTTTAAGTATATTTTACACAACAGGACGCCATAATAATTATATTAATTATAATTAATTACAGGAATAAATTCAGAATATTGCAGAGAAGTTGCAAGTGAAATGGTTAAAAGAAGTAGGTATGGGTTGAATTCCCAGATGATTGCTGACATTTTTTAATGCAAACTAGCCTGGAAATGCATTGTAAATACAAGTCCTCATTAACATGAAAGCTAAAGGCAATTATGAATAGTTTTTTTCGAACTGAATTTCTCTTGCTCTCTTGCGAATCAGCCTTGCTTTCAAGTTACAAACTATTTCACTGCTTTTGCCCAACATTCTCGGCTAAAATACCAAACATTGCCAAAAATTATTTCGTAACTTGCTTTTTAAATGAACAACGAAGTAGCTTAGAAAACATTTTCACCTAAATTACCGTGAGCCATGATGGGATGCTAGGATAGGAAAAGTGAAATTGTTATAAAATATCACCTTCATAGCCTCCCACGTGCCGGAATTGATGCCAACACCTCGAACACCTTGGTTCTTCAGATATTTAACAATCTTTTCATCTTCTTCAGATGTAAATCCAAACCACCGCTTGCGTGAATAATTTCTTGACACCTGCTTGTGATTCGATACGTAATACTGGGAATGTCTTCCAGTTACTACTACATTCACTTCCTGTACTTCGGTTGGGACATCAGCTCGGGTCTGGCAATTAGTAAAACAAGTTCATTATTGTACAGACTGTTGAATTTTGTAAGGCAACGTGAAAATATACATTACATCTCGAAGCATATGAAGATTTTCAAGCTCCACTATCTGCTTTTGAAGTAGCTCGATCCGCTGACGTAAGTATTTGTTTTCGATTTGCAAAGCAGTTGTATTCAACGGAGTTTCATCATCTGTAGAATAAGAATTTCAGCATATTGTACAAGCGCAGAGCTTCGCTCAGCATTGACTGTGGGACGAATTGCCAAACGCGTCTTTTTCACGGATAAGTAGGCTGTGCTAAAATATTTATCTACAAATGATCGGTTTACAGAAACACATTGCTCAAGTGGTCCGCATTTTGTAAAAACTTACAGGAGGTATTGGAAGGCATTTCCCTCTCATTGTGACCAAACGGTCTTTTTTCGGACCGTTCCACAAGTCTTGGTTTTTTAGTCGAATACGGTTCCCTTGCAGTAAGTACCCTTGCACGAGTCTCCAAAAATGTGAGCACATCATTCAGCTTTGGCATTTCCGTACTGCCCACCGTGAGCTCCCAAGACTGACGCGATGCAAAATCCAATTTCTCCAAGATCAGAAATACAAGAATTGTGTCCCACTGAAAGACGGGCTCTCCGAGGTCCACAAGGATGTGTATGCAATTGTGGCTTACTTCTAAAAGGTCCTGTATTCCGTCAGCCGAATCCGATTGCATCTGAGGCTGTCTGAAAAACTTCCGTAATTCAATGAAAACTAATTCTCTTCTTTTCTCGAAACGCTCAACCACCTGCTGCCAGGCTGAATCGTATTGTGTGTCTGCTAGCAGAATTGACTTAAGGAAGTTTTCTGCCTCTCCAACGAAACAACTCTTTAAATAGGACAATTTCTGCTCTCCCTCTAAATTCTGATTGGTGTGAATGGTGGACATGTAGCGTTTTTTAAACTCCATCCACTCTGCAGAGACCCCGTTGAAGTGTGGCAAAAGGATGCTAACAATGTCAGTTCCGCTCCGTGGCTCCATCGTGTCTGATGAGTAATTGGCTTTCTTCCTCATTAGAGTGCAAATCATATTGGCTATTTCCTTAAGCATTCCTTCGTGTTCTTGTTGATGGATCGCGATATCTAGCGGCACACAGGCTAAGATAGTCTTATGCGTCTCCAATACCTCTTTTTCCACAGCCTTGACTTTTGTCAAATAGTAGTCGGCCTCGAACCTGTCGGACACCGTGCTCAATTGCGCTAAGAGAAAAGATATTGTAGACTTCTGACTTGCCCTTTCAATCTCTGCCATCTGAATGTTTGGTAAGACCATCCTGTTCTTGGACAACGCCACAAAATCCACACTTTGGGAGTATTAATGTAATTGATCAGATTTTGACTAGCTAAAAAGTTAAGGCTGTGACTGTGAACTGAGAAACGTCTTGGCTGTGGTTTGCTGATGGACTGAATGCTCAAATTGAAGGATTTGAGGCTTTGAAGTAGATACGTTGTGTGTGCCGACGGGGTACTGATTCATTCAACCTAACAATGAGAATATGCGTCACTGATTTAGGGCTTCTAAAGCGGATGATGTAAGGCCGCTTCTTGAATACTATTACTGTCTTGTTCCTTATTTCCAGAATATAGTGGAGTACAAAATATTAATTTGGTATGTGTTAATGTTAGTGATTCAAATCAGAAATGCAAAGTCCAACTTTCCTGGTACCGTCATGAGAAAAACTACATCTACAACTAAACAGCAGCATTTCAAACCTAATTTGGCTATGGCCTTGGCAACTAGCATCTAGCATCGATAAATTCAGTTTCAATGGATACAGTGGTTGGCCGACACAGAAAAGATATAGATTTTAAGTGACAAACAGTGGTATCAGTTTATGAGAAAATGAAACACGACAAACCCGATTGACTTTGCTCTTTTTGAATTAACATGACTGCAAAATTACGGCAAGTGAAGGCAAGTCAAGATTACCTAGAGTACAGACTTCATTTTACTTCTGCCTGTGTTACTTCTGATTGCTAATAAATGTGGCTGAACAGACTACGCTCGGGTTTTATGTTTACTGTATCATAATTGTCTTGACATAGAATGGATACTATCTTTGGCATTCTCATGTTCATCAGTGAGTATGTAAATAGATTGGAAAGGTCGCAGGATTTCCTTTTGTCTACCGCTCAGAGAATTTCAAATTTCCCTCTCCTCTCGACCCGACCAAGTATGAAT
>JAQFXZ010000343.1:0-21345 GCA_034694025.1 Ceratophysella scotica | reverse complement strand
CGAAGTGACGTCGATGGCGAAGCGATGTTGCGATGTTTTTACATAAAAAATTGTTATATTTTTTTGCTTAACCGAGCAAATTGTTGAGCGCGAAGTGCGAACTTTAGTTATTTAAGCGAGCTGACGTCAATCGCGAAGCGATCGTAAGCCAGCGAGTGAGTTTATTTTTCATTTTTAGAAAGTTTGCAAAATTTTTTGCCCAGCCGAGCAAAATTTCGAGCGTGAAGCGCGATGTGCAGTCATTTGAGCGAGCTGACGTCGATCGCGAAGCGATCGTAAGTCAGCGAGCGAGTTTTTTTTTCATTCTTAGAAAGTTTGCTAAATTTTTTGCTCAACCGAGCAAAATTTCGAGGGCGAAGCGCGAACTTTAGTTATTTGCGAGTGAGTTTCTTTTCATTCTTAGAAAGTTTGCTAAATTTTTTGCCCAACCGAGCAAAATTTCGAGCGCGAAGCGCTAACTTTAGTTATGAGATCGAGCTGACGTCGTTCGCGAAGCGATCGTAAGTCGGCGAGCAGCGAGAATGTATCCTAAATGTACTGCACGGATTGCATGCTGCCTCATGTACCATGACCATGAACCATGAAACAGGATTCGAATTCTGTTCCACGGGTAAATCTCCATAAGGGTAAAGAAAAGTTTTCCACTTGGCAGGTTGGTCCGGGATCCGGGAGTGAGGCCAGTCCCAGTGACTCGACACTGATCTAGTTTTTTCTGCTAGAAAGGCATGATCCCAAAAATGTTTTAATTTTCATCCTCTGGGATGGTAAGGAAAAACATTTATTTTCTATTACAATTGGTCCCTGTGTTATGCAGAAGGAAGAGGGATTAGAGCATAAGTCTCGTCCTAGAATTCTGAGTGGATGCGGAGAAACAGTGGCCCAAGGAATTGTTATGTTAGGCCTGGACTCCAAAACCATCTTCTCCTCACTGACTAAATTGAATTGTGGGATAATCTAATCAAACTACACCTGAGTGCATACTCTAATAGTCTTCCCTTCCCTAGCATTGAGCATACAGGGTGGCTACATGTCAATTGTTTCCGTTTTGAAAATTTCTGCAGCCTGAGAGAAGGGTCGAACCGAATGAAGCCATATTATAACTGATAAAAATGCAATTTTGTTTTCGTTCAAATATTTAGATTTTTTCAGATGAAAATGTCAGGTAATTTCTGGAATTTTGTTTTGAAAAGCTGTATTTGATGACTCGCTTCGTACATTTCATATTGCACGCCGTACGAACGTATACACTTGAATCCAATGAGTGTGTTTTTGTTTTCAATTCAGTTCACACCGTAGTAGTTTCGAGTGAAAAATTATTCATGCGAGGGAGGCCCAGGTATTTGGAATGAGATTTTGGCTTTGGTACGAGGTAGAGTAATAAGCAGGTTATTAGATGGGCTTTGAGCGTATTAGATTTTCAGGGTTGTTGACTGCGTGATTTTGATTTCAAACAATTTTCCTGATGTTGTGGGATTCATTCTGGAAACATTTTGAATTTAATCAATGGTTAAATTTATTTAGATATGCAATTTTAAAATTGAGGTTTTAAATCCTAACGAAATTTCATATTTCAAGCTAAAATTTTGATTTTAACAACCTTGGTTGCGTAAAATACGTATTTGAGCGGCTAGAGGTTCTGTTCTTCCTTGTCACACGTGTCACCTTGTTTCGTAGTTTGTAGTCTGTGAATTCCGGAAATTAATTTTATTTTCTCTAGGATTATTGACAAGAAAGGCGAGTTGAGGAGAAAGTTCATATTTGGTAATAATAATGGAGAGAACATGGGCGTCTATTATGCTTTTGGTGAAACAAGAGAGAGGAATTATGGACTTGTCGAGTCCTTCATTCCTTTCTCCGCCTCTCTCCATGTCTTTAAAAAGAGAAAACAGGAGAGAGAAAGTTGTTCTATTCAAAACTGTCGAGTTTAGAATTTAGGATTTCCCAACTTCAAGTTTTTAGAGGTTTTTCTGTGGAGACAACGCTCAGGCACCACTACTGCCACCCTCAGACAATGGGAACCGACTCCAATTCACTGCCACTCGTCGTTTCTGCACCAGAGCGAACTTATGAGAAATGGCAACTAGACAAGAAAGCGGGATATTGGTCAGTTTTGGTCATCTATATCACGATATGTACAGAGCTACATTCGATTGTTGTGTTGATATTTGAATTTGGAAATTAAAAATAAAATCGAAATTTCAATGACTTTTTTTCTTATGCTTGTTTGTTGCAAGTTGCAAATTCCTTTCAATTTTGTTTACTTACTTTTAATTTGAAGTTGTTTTTTCTAGATACGTCGCTATGCAGTGAGAATCGCAGTATTTTTGCCTTAATTTTTGTGATTATGTATTCTAAAAGCAAGATTTTACCGTTAGAATCCCAAATTATTTCGAATTCAATGTGCATGGACTCCATTCTATCTTCGCCGGGTTTTTTCAGGTATTGAGCTGCCGGAGTTGTGAATTTCTGGGATTATGAAGAATGGAAGGAGGGGAAAATGAAATATTTCATAATGTCCGTCTCTATAGAGGATTAGGATGATGATGACGACGGGGCCGGAGATAAGGATGGAGACTTAAACTTCGGAGGCACATTTAACTAGGCTCACAATGGGTTTTGAGGAGCATAACCCTCAGTCACCAACTCCCTTTTTTTTATACCTCCTTTCAGCCGAACGGGAAAAGAAAAAGACGGATGGTGTAAATTCACGAATAAAATCCCAAACGTTTTCTACATTATTCCGCTTTCCGTTCTGCACAAGGAATAGCTTCTTCCGTAATGGCAAACAGCTACTGTTCTAACTGAAGACAGCATACACATTATATTACTGCATAGTGCATATCCAAATATGGCAACAATGCATAATTTATTCGGAATACAGGGTGGGCATGAATACAGAGTACATAGCTTACAGAATTGCCGCTTCTTTTCAAAAATACTGCATAAATTCAAGATTTGAGAGGTTTTCCTCGAATTTCGTCCACAGTTTTTTCAAGTTGACCTGCAAGTAATACAAAAAAAGGTATATATTTTTTTTTCTCAAAATGGAAATAGAACAGATACAAACTACTTATACCTGCCAGCTCGTTAAAATCGCTTTTTCTAAAAATGGAAATCATCGCACTGAACGTGGCCTCAGCAGATTCCTTTTCAACCCAAATCTGGAAGGTTTTTCCAATTGCTTCTCTGACATTGGCTCGTTCCAAAAACGCACTCACTCTATTTCTCTCTGCAGCTTTTGAACGAGCTAGAAATTCTTCCATCAACTCGCCCCAACTATCCAATACCACTGGATGGTTTTTCAGTATTATTTTCTGAACTTTCTGGCAGCTGGAACTCGTCACTGAAAAATATGCAGATTGTATACGACATACGATAATTTGTCGTATGACAATTCTGTGAGAAATATAGTGTCGACTTACTACAGAAATCTTCATACTTGCCTGTTCCGGATTTGACTGATTTGGCTTTCACAGCTTGAGGCTTCTTCGAGGTTTCTTTCAATGGAGTCACTTTGGCCGCAGTAGTGGGCTGTTTCGACGTTGTCCTGGCTACTCCAGTTATGGCTCCTGAATTTTGAAGCCCACTTTCGAATTTCTTCGAGTTTTGAGCTCCGTCTTCAGAACTTTTTTCAGCTGGCCTCACATTCTTAGCTTTCTCGGTTTTTGGAATCTTGTAATAGCCAGTAGATGGGATCTGCACAAGCTTAGCGCTTTCTACCGCTTTGGCGAGTGCTTTGGTAATTCGACTTACACCTCGCACTGGATCCAAATTGTAGTTCTCAATTACTTTTCTCTTGATGACATAGGCGGAGGAACCTCTCGCGTGGTTCAATTCCTTGATGACCTCTTGGATCATGGCGAGCGTTGTTGGGTTCTTTTTGGGTGCCACGTTCTCCATCAGGCTGCAGCGGGGTATCAACTTGGGAAATGGTTAGATGAAAAAAAAAATATGCGAAAAAGTGTTGTGGAGAAGCCAACAGTTTCTGAGAGAAAGGCAAAAACTCTGTGGTTTAGCCAGGAGCACGAGTGCTAATCTTATCAAACTGTGTTCGGATTTGCATCGGCAGCATTGAGCTCAGCATTTTGTTTATTTAGACAGGGTCAGTTGTCAGTTATCATAATGACTCATACCTGTATATATATACATTTCAATTTTTGATATTAATTCGGAGACGCCGTACGCTAGTCTGTCCACTCCATTTTGCCTGACGAGATAATACAGGCGAGAAGGCTGTTGTAAACTCATTTTCTGTGAGAAGCTGATATCAAATTGAAGTTTTTTTTTCCTCTCGAGTGACTCGGTCGTGATGAAGATGGAAACTTGAGTTTATAAAATATTAGGCTAAGCTGGGTTTAAAGTTTTTTGGTAGGGATCATGTACCGTAGTGGGTCGACCTGTTTCTCCACACTTTCTTCCCAGGCTACGGTGTACCAGGCTTCAAGTGAATTGAGTCCTTTTGCCTGGTTCCAGTTTGAGTTTGAGCCAAAGTAAATTCCGAGTTTGTCAAGTGGTGCTGAAGCTCTGGCTTCCGTACTTAGTTTTTGTCTATTCCTCTCTCGAGTCTCATTCAATTACTCCTTCCAGCTAGACAGGAAGGAAGCCACCTTATTAGTCCAAGAGTGTCGCAGAAGGAATTTACGACGTATTAAACATTTCGGGAGAAACTCAGACAAAATTTCAGCAAATTGCTGGATGCTTGACTGGAGATGGCGTGTCATGTTGTCAGCCTCTTGAGAATGATATAAGTAAAGTCAAATATAATTCTGAATTAACACATTCAGTTTAATGCTTAGTGAAATTATATTTGATATTTCGGATTAAAAATTACACAATTTTACATAGTACATTAACATCACTTTCATGTATTTTGTCCAGCCTACTGCAAGCGATGTCCATAAATCGCAATTCGACCTATATTGAATACAACTCAGGTGTGTACATATGCAGCTCTGTTGACAGGCTCTGGCGTCCAAATAATTTTGATCTGGCATCTTGCTCTTCCTCTGACATTGTTACGAAGTACTGTAAAGTGGACACGACACGACGGCTCCAAAGTCCTGTAGTTTGTACTTTCTGACGCAGAGCTGCTCAAAGCTTAGTATCCACTATCCATTATTGAACGGAAGACTTGGCATATTTAAATTCGGATATTTACCTGCGAGACAAAGGCAAATATATTTGACAACTTTTAATCTTCTCTTCGAATGGTTCACCAGATTTTCGTGAGCCGGCTTGTAGAATGGCCTCTGGACACAATTTCTCGGTGGGCACTTGACTGTTCGAAGCATGAAAATGGATGAGAAAGGGCCTCCCATTGTTTCAGTCAATAGGCCTTGATTACGTTAGGACAATGATGATGATGTGATGAGCTTTTTTTTCTGGGTTGGCGTTGGCAAAAAACAATAATTCCTTGACTTTGGTTCCCAAGTGGAGATCTCTTCTTAGAATAAACTGAGCAGGGTTGTTTCATATAACATATAAATTTCGTAGAAATTCGTCACCAAATTAACATGAAATCTAAATGCTCGCTTGAATTTTCTTTAAAACGTTTGATTTCATATTTTAAACGTCATATTTAAGGAAAATGCAGTAAATGACGAGAGTTCTGTTTTGAGGAGTTCTACCTATAACAACCCTGATTCATCGCTTCTAATCTCGTTGAGATGAGATGACGAGGAAGAAGAAGAAACTGTTCCTCAGACATGACTGACACAGAGTGTATGGAAATCCCGCCGTCCCATCGATTCCCCATTCCTTTCCCTTGTAGCATTACATCCTCCTGCCAAACCTCCTCGACAATGCCTTACAACCATATTTCCAGATTTTCATGACATTTATTACTTTTTTGAGAGCGAAAAAAAAAATGGAGGAGGCGAAGCTGTAAAAAAAGTTGAACAAGATAATAGCGTGTAGACGTACGTGGAAATATGGATTGAACTTTAATGTAACAAGTGTGTGAAAATGAAAACTGGTTGGTTATCTACACTGGCATGTGTGTGTGTGCAAAAAGGATGTAGGCTCTTATACGCGTTTTTTTCTTAATTTCACATTTCGCGCCCGGAGTTTGGTTCGTTGGTTAGGATGGCAGGAGGGTTTCATGTACAAAACCTGTACTGCAACCCAAGCTACCAGTGTATCTGGTATCCAAGACTTCCCTTATCACCGCCAGCCTGTCAATATCTTGTCGAAAGAAACTTTTGTTCTATTAAATTTATTTTTTCACGTTATCGCTTCCTCAAGCATGATTATTAATTTGGTTAGAACAAGACTCGTACGCTTTGGACTGGGGCTGAGTAGAGAAATTCCGAGATTAAATCATTTTCTAATTGTGTACAATGGTGTTGGGGAAATTAGAATTTCAGGTTGGGCTTAGTTGGGATAAGGGTTAATAGATATGAGAAGGTGTAATGTAGTAATATGAAATTGGGTGTCTTGTCTCGTGGGTTTGAGTGCCGTGGTATGGTGGTAGGACGTGATGTTGGAATGCGTAAAAGGATCGTTAAACGACAAAACGACGAGTAAAGTGGTTAAGTGCATTTTGGTGGTTTCCTTCAACCGACCCATTGTTACTCGGGTCTAACTCTTAAGAAATTAGATGGGTTTAATGTGTTCTGTCTCGCAGGGAAGTCTTTATTCGTTTCTATGTGTGTTCTTTCCTATATAGCGTCTATTCTATAGTATTTTATTTTGAATGGGAATTCGTTAGAAATTTACAGCTACTTAAATGCTCCATCAATACTTTGAATTTTACACATTTTGACGCGATTGATTCTTAGCAGAATTTAATTTTAATCGCTCTAAATCAATTTCAAGCAAAAATAGCACCGTCGCCTATTTTAATCACCTACGATAGTATCTTCCTGTCAATATTTTACTAAATTGGACTTTAATCGATTTTAATCACTTTGAACCAAATGTTTCCACTAATTTTTGGAGAAATTTGATTATATTCGCTTCCAAACAAGCGTGTCCAAAACTGTTTTGCGAAAATCGATTTTAATTTTGTTTCAAAGATTTTAATTACTTTCTAACAAATGCTTTCCTTGCTCTTTCGCAAAACATTATTTAATAATATTAAGCACTTCTATTCAGTTGCAAACAAATGAGTCCATAAATTTTTCGAAAAAGATAATTTTAAGCGCTCCTCTTCATTTAAAAAAAAATACAAGTCTTACAGTCTTATCAATTTTTTTGCAAAATTTGATTCTAAGCACTTCTATTCATTTTCAAACAAACGTTTCCATGAATTCCGGGTGGAATTTCATTTTAATCACTTATAGTCACATTTAAACAAATGCTTTCGTCGATTTTGGGCGGAATATGATTTAAATCGTTTTCAATCAAGTGCTTCCAACAGTTTTTTTTTGTAGGATTTAAGTTTAATGTATTTTAATGACTTTCAGCCAAATGCCCCGATCAATTTTTCACGGAATTTGATTTTAATCAATTTTAAGCACTTTCAACCAAATATATCACTCGTTCTTGGCCGAATTTTATTTTGACCACTTTGAATCATATCCTTCATTTAATGGCAAAAAAAGACCAAACTCAGATTTAATTATTCGGTAAAAACTTAATTGATTAAAACTAGAAACCCTGAATGGAGCCGTACCATTCAATATTAAACTAGAGTACTTACTGCCTGCTGCCTGTCCCGTCCTCATTATAATTTAAAGAAAGGGTGGAAGAATGACCAGCGTGGTCAGGAAATGAGACATACCTACCCCTCTCGTGTTGTTTCCTTTTGACCAGAAGGTGTATGCAATAATTGTTTCCAATCTTCCTTCCAAATGCATGTCCATCCAGCTAACATTCGACCAAAAAAATGTTGTAATAAAGACAAGTTTTTCTAGCTTTAGCAGAAACAGTTTTTTGGGAAAAACAAAAAGGGGGAAGATATGAGGTAGTAAGAGAATATATGGAAAAGAATCCGTTTTTTCGAGCCCATCGGTAGGTTGTCCGATAATTTATGAGTAATATAACTCATCCATCAATTGCCCATTATCGCATCATCATCATCATAATCATTGTCCAAACCACCAAGTGTTCCATAAACCCCCGTCAGCAACTTCCTATAATCACTCCGAACATGTAAAACCGGCAGTTCAGAATGTAATAGAGAACCATTTCCTTGTTTTATCCAACTTGGCTATATCCTATCTCACAATTGTCCGGAGGTACGGATCTCCTGCGATAGACGAATGACGAATTCCATACTTCAGAACTGATCACTTTGCTAAAAATTTGAGGCGTGTGTGCATTTAGAGCTTCGCATGGTTTAAGCAGTTTTGGTCATATGCATTTGAGTTGAAGTGTTTGAATGAAAATTGAGAATCCGACCACGTCGGGTCCATCTAACCGTCAATTTGCACTCCTTTAAATGAATCAATTCGGAGACCATGTCATGAATTTGTCACTCCTCCGCCCACTTCTAGTTTACCGGTCTGGATGTTTTCTCAAAGTTTGCCCTGCCCTTGTTATTATCATGTTACTTCTAATTGGTCCGCGTTATAAGGCCAGTGCCAGTATGCAAAGAGATGTCCGACGGCTTTTGGAGTAAAATGTGACCATCTACAAGTTAAAATTGATAATGACATTTCTGTGGCTGTTTAACAAAAGGAAATGGCCAGAACCGTTAAGTGGTTTGGCATGGGTTCAGTAGGAACTAGAATTTGACGTGCTAGGTTGGATTATTGTGAGCTGAAAGTATTTTTAAGGGGTTTGGCATACTTTTACGCACATGCCAAAAATGCATATAAAATTTGAGAATTTTTGGGAAAAAAATGCTCTGTACAAAGTTTTTTTAAAAATCATTTTAATTCAGACGCAAAATTAAAAATTCATATGTTATTAGTCGGTAAAAGCGCATGGCTTATGTAAAATGATGTATAAGTCATCAAAAAATCAAGAAAACCCCAAGAAGTAATCAAAAAGAATCAAAATTTGGCGATAATTTAAAAAAAAAAAAATGAAAATTTCTGATTTAAATTCAATTTAATAGTAAATTCGTTTCACAACTCTTCATAGATGAGTGCTACGCAGGGATTGGTGTGGCATTCAACACCAAAATCCCGGTGTAGGCTACGCACCTTTACATTACAACTCTTTCTCTGGGTACACACGCCAATTACTGAGCAAATAATATTTTAAGTCCCGACTAATATAACGAGTTTGGAAGCGTTTGAAGTTTGAGTGAGAAAAAAAGCCTCATCATACTCATCATCTAATTTTCCTGATCCGCTCTTTCTCGGCCTTCCACTTGCACAAAAATCAAATTACTATTCAGTACTCGTACAACAACTCCTTTTTACTCAGTTTCATGGGATTGCAAATCGGTATGTGGACTTGGTGAGGTTTGTTCGACTCTTCTTCTATGGTCACATGTTCTTTTTACCAGAATCCTCTCTCCAAAGTGCCAATCCCGTTCTCAGCCGTCGTCAACTAGATCCTTGCATTTATAATAATCCAAGGTAAGACTCAGTTAGGCTCACTTTAATGTTTTTATTGTTATCCCACTCAATGCTAATGTTAATGTAAGAGGAAGACCCTCCTGAGTTCCTTGCCAGCAGAAAAACACAATGGAGAGAATTATTTATGTCGACTCGTTAAAATTAGTCATACGGTCTGGTGGTTGGTGGATTCATTTTACTATGTACAGGTTGGGCGCGAAGAATATGTCGCTGTATTGAAAAATTCTGCAGCTTGAATCAATGAACTTAACTTATATTCTAAATTCGGCCGATAGAAGGAGCTGTCCAATTTTGTCAGATTTTTAAAATCAATTTAAGACATTTCTTTCAATTAACTATAGAAAAAATAATCGAAATTAGCATCACGCTTGAAATGGACAAATAGTCCTAGCAACGGCGACAAATTAGGAGCAAATAGGAAATCTGGAATGCAAATTTGTGCATTTTTTCCTTTAGTTGCAACTGTTGCTAGGACGATTCGCCCATGTCAACGTAATGTTAATTTGATTCCGGGACAGCCAGGCAAAAATCAGTTGGATAAAACGTTTTTGAATGCTATTTTTCAATATTTTTGCACAATTTTTGCACCTAACCTGACATAACCTAAAACATCTTAAAATATTCATAAATGACCCAACCTAAAATAACCTTCAAAATTCATGAAAAATCAAAGCAAAATTTTATCAGCTATATTTTCAATTTAACCTAATTTCAAGGTTTTCTTTTTTCATATAAAGCTGAAAGCCTCACCTTGATGACAGGTTGTAGACAATTTACGACTTAGCCATTGACTGTGCCGCGACGAGCTGTCTATTCAGTACTCAGTGCTAAAACTTGTATTTTACATTTTCCAATTTCAAAATTAGAATTTTAAAATTGGATGACATAAATATTTTAGCATAATTTATTTTCTGCACATTGTCTCGCTCGAGTGAAGGAAGACCTATGAAATATTATGACGGGACTTGACCCTGGTCTTCCACTCTGCTACATTTACATAAGGCCATAAAAGCAGCACGTTGCCTTGTATGCATCTACTTTGCAAACTTCAATTTCATTTAAAAATAAAGAAGATAATTTATGATAGTTCCCCAAGTTAATAATGCATGTCGAGTTCCTTTGAGTCTCAATTTTTTTTTCTTTGTTAGCCAAACCAAAACTCAAACGGAACGACTGTACGAGTGGATCCTGTGTTGAGGATGGCAGAGAAAGGAGCAGTTTTTAAATCATGAAATTCTTAATTGGAATTGACATTTGATGTCTCTTTTCTTGTAACTTTTAATTACCTTCATTTTTATTTTACTAAGGAGAAAAAAAATAAATAGGAAAATATTTATTAAGTACGTAGTAAAACTTGAGAAAAAAAAAAGTTTGGTCGGACTGATTCCCTCTGCCTGCCTTATTTTATATTCCAAACTTTTCCTTCCATATCTTCTCTCCGATCTGCATAAAAAAGTTAAAGTTTGGGTTTTTTCTTTGAAGGAACTTGCCTGGCTTTGTTTCTCTGAATATTATTATTATTATTAAACGTCCACATATGGTAGTGGAGAATGGGAAATTGACGGGCTGTTATTTTATACATCCAGTTCCCTCAAAAACGTACAAGCCCACCATCCACCATATTAATCCTTCATCCGTCAATAAGGAAGATTTGAGAATTAGGAGTAAGTATAAGGTGAAGGTGTTCGGAGAACGTTTAGGATCGGGAGATATTTCTTTTGGTTCTTTAGCAGGAAGTTTAGTCTGTCTTGTATATGGTCTCAAAAATCCTCAAGTCGTGGATTGGAGTTTTTGGTTGAGGCTCAAGCATGTAATTTTGGAGCATAATAATCTGTGGCCATATAGGGAAGGGAACGGGAGATAGATGGACGGAACAGACTTCTGGTACTTACATTCGCAACTAAAGCCCGATCTTTTGGGGTTCCTTGTCTCTCACACATTGTACAGAACGATTTTAATACAGTTTTATTTATTTTTACAAAATGAATATAATCAAGGTTGGAATTTGGGGTTAAGTTTGTATTAAAAATTTGAATTCCAGTGTAAAAGTAGCTCAACCGCTGATGCAAGCTAACAGGCCGGGGTCTGGGTTCAAAATAACCAACCCCAATTTGTGATTTTTTTTAAAAAGGTCCTTAAAGATTCCTAAAATTAGCATTTTAGGTTTTTACTTAAACCAGGTTTTAAAAAAATAGGTCCTATAAATTTATTTATTTGTTTATTTAATCAGACCAAACGTAGCACACATGGTATTCATATCTACATACAAAAACCAGGCAAACCCATACCTGGGATTTGCTGTCCAAGGTTCAAATCGATAAATCTAGATGAAATTATACAAAAAGGAGCCCATTATCTTGATTAATTTTAGTTTTTGATTTGTTCTCTAAATTTTTGCGATTTTAAAGAAAAATCAAGTTTCAGTTCTTTACCAAGCTTTCCGTAAAGGTCGAATTCGATATTTGTATTCTCAAATCAGCTCTTAAGAACCTATTTTGTATTTGATATTTGTTTTACCCGTTTTTAGGAATACGAAAAGCCGAAAATTTTTCGAAGAATAAATTCGAAAACGGTGCCCACATGACATGTCAATTCTGTCGGAATAAAAAGCTAAAACCTAAATTTAAACCTTGATGATTGCCTACGGCTAAAGCGGAGGCCACTACCAAACCAATTACATACTTGGTATGTGCCTTAAAATAGTATATTATTTAGTAGCTTTGCCTTCATTGAGCATTGTCTAAACTGGGGAATCCGACTTGTCACATTTGTTGCAACACCCTGCAAAGGAATATACATTTAGTTTGGAGCCGAAGAAGCCATGTGTAGTTCGGAAATTGACGGGAAGCATCTCAATTTGCAAGGAACAGCTTTGTACATTGCATATAACATATAACGGATGGGGAAGTTAGTACAGGCAGTATGCACTCTTATAAATTGGTCTTGTGCGGATTAGGCCGGTAAAAAAGCGAGTGTTCGAAGCTGGAGGGACCAATTTTTTTTTATTCCTTTTTAAATTCTCGGGCGAGACAAATAGTAATGTGAGTTGATAAGGATTTGATAATGATAATAATGTTTCAAGTTGCTCTTCTCCTTCTTCAACCAGTCTCTCTCCGTAATATGTAATGTATGAGAGAAGCTCATTTTTTTTTCACCGTCCATTATATTTCGTGTTGTTGTTATTCCATAAATCAGGAAATGCATAATAGGTTTAAGTGTCTTCGTACTCATGCCTCCATTCAAGACACGGCAAAATGATGTAGCTCGCCTTTTGAGCCAAAGAAGACCCGTTGTTGTCAGAGCACGATAGGCCTGGTTCCTTCCCTGCACAGAACCGAGCGGTAACTTTGTTCTAATGGGTTTGAGGATGCCGGACGAGCAGGTTGGGTCTTTGAAATATTCTTCATGAATTAAAATAAATGGACCTGCAAGCCTTTCAGTCATGTCCCACGATTCACATTTTTGCACATTTTTAATTTAGCCAAAATCATTAAGGGAATTTGAGAATGAAGTTGAGGTGAGAATCAGTCTTAATTTAAAGATTTTGAGATGAGGTTAGATGAGAATTGAGATAATTTTTGTAAGATTGAGATGAGTTGAACTGAGGTTAGATGAGAATTGAGATAATTTTTGTAAGATTAAGATGAGTTCAGTTGGGGCTAGAAAGAAGTTTTGGAGAGATGAGTTGAGCTGAGGTGAGAATTAAGCATTTTTTGGAGAATTGAGTTGAGCTGAGGTGAGAATTAAGCATTTTTTGGAGAATTGAGATGAGGTGAGGTGAGAATTAAGCATTTTTTGGAGAATTGAGATGAGGTGAGGTGAGAATTGAAGAACTAGGATAGAATAGGATTGAAATGAGGGGTTTGAATCGTGGGAATTCCGAGTGAGTTAGTGAGTTTCCGTTTCCGGTAAACTTTAAAAAGTTTGAGATGAGGCGAGATGAGAATTCAGGGAAATTTTCTGAATTTGAGATGAGATGAGTTGAGAATCTAGGGTCATTTTTAGAGATTTGAGATGAGTTGAGCTGAGAATCAGTCCTAATTTTAAGAATTTGAGGTGAGGTGAGGTGAGAACCAATCCTCATTTTAAGAATCTCCGATGAGATGAGGTGAGGAGAATAGTTTCATTTCACATCTCTGTTGAGCCTACGTTGCATTATTGTAAGTTAAGTGTCATGTTTGAACTGAGTCTTCACTCTTGGTCTCAATTTCCATTCTAATGTGTCCAATATATTCGGAATCAATTCCGAGCACTCGAGTCTTGTGTTCAAGAATGTTGTATATTGACTCTGAGAGTTGTTTGAGTTGAATTCCAGTTTCTGAAATCCAATAAGGAGCTATTGGGCTCAAGTGCGGAGTTGGCAGAATGTAGCCAGGAGCTAAGGAGCTCTTCTGGGTGCCAGGGTGCTTAAAGTGCCATTTCCTCATTTCCTTCCTCACCTCCAACTGTGTGCAAATGTTTAATTTACCGACAAAGGAATCTTCTTCTGGATGATAGGCCAACCCCTTCTGCGCACAGGAGACGGGCCATTGTTTCAAAGGACGTGTGTGCCGTAGTCAGGATCCAATGGGCAGCCATGACAATCAGGCGAGAGAATGATGTAGCAGATGTGCGAGTATGCTTTTTAATTTCTATGGAAACCGCACCTGGATTCAGTTGAGAAAACGTATGGCGCGTGGTCATGGGTTCAAATCTTTAAAATTTCTCAATTTTGAAATGTTTAAATATGTTTCTTTAGAAAAATAAAAATTAGGTGCTTTGCCCTAAGAAATATCTTAAAGCTGGCGAAACAGGCTCCAGGCAGGACAATTTTTTTTTTTTAAATTGATAGGAAATGTTCGCAAGATTTGGCTGGTACAGATATACTTATCCTCAAATTTAACTCGGACTTGAAACATGGGTGAAGTAATATTACCTAGTTTTTGTGGTTTGGCAGGATCACCCGGATCCGGGTTTGGTTACTTGAAAACAGTTTTTTTTAAATGATGTTAAGATTTATGAGTTGGGATGAAGGGTCGAGATTAATCCGAGTGGAGGTTGGAGGGCCGAAGCTGGTTCTGTGGGTTTGCACATGGAGAGGACATAACCTGGTTTGGTTTATGAGTGGGAAGTTGATTGGATGTGATAGAGAAGAGTGATATGAGGGCTAATGTGAGTTGATCCGGGGAAGTGCCTACTGGGACTCCATAATATTATTACGACTTGGACCAAGAAATTACTACTTAGTCAGTTATTACCTCCTCCGTGTTGTTCGCATTTACATTACTAAAGGCCTTGGCCATTCAAACACAGTTGGTTCCGAACTTGAACGTTGACTCATTCTTGCCGGTAGCCACTTCACTTCAATCCCCATTCTTCGTTTCAGCAGGCTTAGCTTCAAGGTCGGACTCTTAGGATCCTTGTTAAACATGTTTAGGGGTTTATAATTGCAAAAAACACATCGGAAAGAAGGTTTTAAAATTTCCAAAGTTGACTGGGCTGGCGAGCATGAATTTGTGCGAGACTTTGTAATCTAATACTAATTCCCGCCACCCGACAGCATATAAAATCACATATCACATGAAATCACATCACACTTGAATGCCATTTTCTCTCAACCTGTGACTTCACGAGAACGAAAACGCGTTAAATTAAATCACACGCAATTTCAAATCGAAACCAATAAACTGCACTGAAATACGTTCAAATCAGTGATTTTATGCGGCTTATGTGATTTAATGTGATCTATGTAGCTGTGATTTTATTGAGGGGTGATTTTCAACGTAGGAAACCGCCAATGTTCAAAATCGAAAAAGTTGAGCACATGATTCCACATTTAGAGAACGAAATCGCATTAAAATCACACCTTGAAATTGAAAAGCTGTCTGCGATTTCTTGTGATTTCAGTGGTAAGTACGCCAATATTTGATATTTCATTCAGGACGCGTCAAATCGCAGGAAATTTTGTTTCACAAGATGAAATCGTAGCAAAAACAGCAAATCAAGATTACCATGTATTTGAATGTGATTTCATGTGACTTAAAGGTGTGATTTTACACAAAAGGGAATTTCAACTCGGATCAACCGACAATATCTGAATATGAATTCCCAATCACCAATATAAAATATAAACATGCAACGGTCGCCTTCTTCTAAAAAAAACTATGATTTTGAGGATCCATGATCAAACCCGGATGAACCTAACCTTGAGAATGATGGACACGCCGGAGTAGAAATTAAAGTATTAAAAATCCCTGCCTCTTTCAACTTCGCCTCATCGTTATTAGACTATTCGGCAGAAAAGTTTTGTTGGAAAGGGGCCTGGGCCAGTTCCAAGCAACAACTTCCGAACCCAACATAAAAAAGGAGACTAACAACAAGCAGCGAGTGAGTAGAAAGAGCTTGCGGCAATTAAAAGCTCCAGAGAATCATGAAACTGATGATGATCATGTTTCTTGGTCATTTCCCCTTCTCCCGCTTATCCACGACACGAATAATGACTATTGTTTCTCGATGAGCTGCACATTATGTGATCTTCTCAACTGATTTGAGTAGGCAGAAAAAAAAAATTAAGTCCTCCAGCTCCAAATCATTTGATTTCCTTATCTTCATCTTAATCCCTTATGGAAATTACAGGTGATAGGGCTTCCGTCATCCTTAAGCCAAAACGTCGACCTCACCTCTTCATCCACGTGCCTCCCTAAACATCAACAATTTAATGTATACAGTGCGTTGCGTGCAGGGCTAGGCTTACCGAATTACCTGCTTAATAGTAATTTTTGACTCAAAAAAAGAAATTAAGATTTTGTAATTGAGAAGTTCGTCGTAATTTGTAAATTAAATTAGTAAGTCATAGAATTCTAAGCTTTCATATTGGTGGCAATTGAATTTTTAGAAAATTTTCGGTGCGTCTAACGTTTGGTGCATGAAAAACTAAAAAAGTACACCTTCCAATTTTTTTAAAAATTGTATTTCTTTGAAGTTCAAATTCAAAATGTCTTTTCACTCAGCACGATAATGAGCGCGTAATTTAAAACGAAATTAAATTACTTACAGTAATTTGCAGTTGAATATCTGAAGGATAAGGTAAACCAAGGCGCGCGGCCGGTAACCTACCATTGCCAATACCCGTGGTAACCTCCCATAGTAACCCTATGTTAAAGGCTAGGTACCGCAGAAACGCTTGTGAAGTTTCCATGAGAATGTAAGGATACCATGTGAATGGGAGGTTACCGACCGCGCATCTTGGTTTAAGTACTTTAACCTGACAAGTTTGAATATTTGTAGATAGAAAATGTCCTGGAAATAGCAAAGACTTTAACCGATTGCAAGTGGTAAAAAATGTGGCAAGTTGAGGCTGATCTTTTTGACTGCATTCTTTATTTTGTATGCTGTTTTTAGCTGACACCAAGGGGACCCAATAGTTGTAGGTTAAAATATCCGAGAAATAGTGAGGAATTTGACCGTTTGCATGTGCTAAAAACGGTTCAAGTTGAGATCGATCGGTTCGGCTATGTTCAGGATTTTGTATGTTCTTTATGAGCTGACCCCAAGGGTTGGTGTTGAAGTGTAGCTGGAGAAACATAGGACATAAGAGCGTGACTAATGAATTCGTAGGAATAGTGGAATTTTGGAGTGGTTTAAATGGACCCGAGTATTTCTGCTAATATAGGCTGAATGGGAGGCTCAAGGAGGTACTTGATGCTAATAAGAAATCCCTCAAGAAAAGGGTTCCCCTTTTCATCCCATCCAAACCAACAAATTGTAATTAAGCATGATTCTTGTTTCCGACAAGCATCTTTACTCAAGCCCAAGTCATCATCATTGTTCCATTGTTGAAGAGCTTTTAAAAGGACTGGAAGATCCCTTCTTCAGAATCTCTAGTCTCCCTTCTTTGGCCCCTTGATTAACTACAAGCCTCAAGTCCTCAACTTTTTTGGACTATCTGATCCTACGGCCTGATTCAAGGTGGCTTGGCTTCTCTCATTATTTGATCCAGCTTGTCATATAAAATCCAGTTGGTTCACCCTGTACACGAAGGTATTTAAAAGGCTTCAGTTCAGTTCACTATGCTCCTCGTGGAATGTGGCTTGACTTGGCTTTGGCTTCAGTCTCAGAATGTTTTTTTCCTCTCCTCATTATGAATTTGATTATTATGATCTCCTTATATTCTTTGGAAATTAAAAAGAGGGAGAAGTGTGAAAAAGGCCATTATTCGGGTCCATAACTGAAACTACTCGGAATGGGAACTGAATACCGAGCATCTCTTCATCCATGGAATTTAGGATGTTGATTTTTTTTTGGTAGGTCTTCAAACCCAGTCGCTGACTTATAACTTGATCTTCATCTTTTCACTGAATAGAACAGAGGAAATATGAATGGTGAAAGGAGGGAAAGGAGCCGTCAATTGCATGATGGCGCAGTTTATCTTTTTTGGGCCCTTTCGTCTCTGGCCTCGCTCTCCGTCCGCTAGGCTTCCAGAACCCAGCCGCTGTTGTGCAATGATTCGGGATTTAGAACAAGCATGCATATCCACTTTAGGATCCTAAACCTTGTTTTTATTCAAAAGTAAAGGTTTACCCCTTTTTTCTTTTTTTTTAAATTTTTTAATATTTTGTTTCATTAAAATCGATTTATATAGTGACGTTGAAAAAATGAATCCTGCTATTGAAATAACATAATTTAAAATGATTATGCAAAATGGAATAAATTCAAAAAATATAGCAAATCCGATTTAAAAATCAAACAAAAGAACCAACATTTGTAAAAACAAAGTCAAATTTGATTAAAAATTGGAAATTTTATTTTGAAAAGTCAAATATATTGAATTTAATCTATGCTGATTGGGTTTAAATTTAATTTAGTGTTATTACACGTAAATTGACTTGAAATGTAAATCGGGTTTAAATGCAAATCGGGTTGAACTCTAAATTGGTTTTAAATGTAATTCGGTTTAAATGTAAACCGGGTTGAACTCTAAATTGGTTTTAAATGTAATTCGGTTTAAACTGTAACTTGGTTTGAAATGTAAATTGGTTTAAAATGTAAATCGGTTTGATATGTAGATCAGTTTAAGCTGTAAATCGGTTTAAAACGTCAAACGATTTGAAATCAAACATGAGAAAATTGGTATAAGTACTTACTAAGCAAGCCTGCTGTCTTTTAAACTAAAATTTTAAGCACCGTCTGGAGTAAAATTTCCAAAATTAGAGATAACCTGAAAAAAGTACCAATAAAAATTGCTTTAAATTAAAACCAAACGATTTTCGTGATTATTCTTAGAAACCTGCCAAATTTCCAACCCTGGCTCTAAACCCAGAAAAGTCCTATAACCCACATCATGACTCAGAACAAACACTGCCATATTTCCCCATCCTATTTGCTCTTGTCTCCTGATGCCTGATTCTGGAGCGGGAAGTGAAAGAACAAAAAAAAATGGTAGTGAAGAATAGAGTGTTTCCGCATGCAAATGATGGTTTTTCTTCCGCTACTATGATTTTTTTCCCTCATCCTAAGCATTCGCGAGGCAATGAAATGATTACAGAGATTTTTTTAAAGGGTTAGACCAACCGTTGGTGGAGGATGACGGGCTCATGTTAATCTGAATCTAATGTGAGGTAACGTCGGGCTCCGTGGCTGAGATATACGCCTGTCCCAATATATTTCTTCTCGCTCCATTTCCTTCCGCCAGCCAAACAACCAAAGAGATTAACGGAGGCGGAAGGGAAACTCTGAATTAAATTTTTAGGCGACACTTGTTTCGAATTTAGAAATTTTGGGGAAACTTCTTTTTTTTTCTGTTCTTCCGCTGGTACTCTTTCTCTATTGTAAACATGTGGTTCGTTACCATTAGTATTATCTTGCCTAGGATATAATATGTTCCGTTTTTTGGCTAGTTAATGAAGAAGGTTCCACTATCAGAGGACCAATTAGTTCATATCAACGAGAGAACCTCGTTCAAGTTTCCTTGGATAGAGTTACGTTAGATGCCAAAGGTTCTTTTTCTTTTCTTTCATTCTTAAGTCGGATTACACGAATTTGGTGAAGCGGCTATAGCTCAAGTGCTGTAGTGAGAGCTGAGGCAGAAAACATAAGATGAAGACTAAAGGAGACAGTGAGAAATGATATCAGATGATATCCTCAGAACAAACATTCGTGTGAGAAGCCTTTTGATCCTATGTTACGGAAGATTTAAGCAATTTATTACGTACAGAGCTACTCGGACCTCACATTCAAACTTATTCTCTATATTGGACAGCGTTGGAGTTTTCCGTTGTTTAATTTTTTAAATTTAGCGGTATTTTGTTTGACATTGGAATTTCAATTTCTCAACAGTTTGGCAAAACCCAGTTAGGCAAATTTACGTTTTCTTATCTTATTTTTGAATGTGTTGCCCAATTTGTCTCCCCTAACCTAACCAAGTTTTAGTTTTTCCTAACTGGTGTTTTCTTTTTCAGAGCTGAGCTCAATGTGCTTTTAATTAAAAATGAATAATATCGTTTGATTAGGTCTCCAATTATTTTTAGATATTGACAACCGGTTCAAGGTCAAATTTTTGAAAATAGAAGCGAAACTTACGATTACGTTAACATGCATGAATGGTCCTTCGAAACATTTCCAAATAAGGTAGTGCCTTGCATGTTGCATGCCAACGGTTAGAACTATTCTTAAGTAATCGCTATCGCTGTTACTATGGGCAACTCATATATGGCAACGTAACACAATCTTTTTATGTTGTTTTTTCTTTTAAAAAAATAATTCTTTTGCAACAATCGATAGCCTATCAAATAGATCGTTATATTTTGAATAGAGCCTATTTTGCTCTTCCCACATGACTACAGCATTTTTCAAGATTTGAAGCATAAGCTGTAATTTGAGGCATTGTAGAATGGCCGTATTTAGCACTGAGACTCTCTGTACATTCACTTTCTCTTGGATAGCGTGCGTTGGAAATGTTATTAACCTACACGAAGCATTCCCAAAATCCCATTTACTTCACAAATTTAGCCCTGTAGCCCATTGTCTCTAACATAGTAGTTTTTAAGATTTTTGTTCTTTTTCCGTAGCGTCCGGTTTTTTCCCTACTCACTCACCTATCCTCATAAATATCCGCTTATCTTACATCCTACTGGTGACAAGCTGTAAGGTATACCCCCAGTCTGAAATGAATATGTTCCTTCGTACTTTTTTCCTCTGTCTGTCCGTCCAAACTCACGAGAAAGAAGACGGGAGGAAGAAAAAAAGTTGTCATGGAATCTCCGGCTCGTAAGCTACCTTAAGTTTACAATTCATGACAATGATATGTTCTTTTTTTAAGTAATGGATTACTACTAAAGGCTAGGCAATTTTCTTTCGTGGAGAAAAGGTCATCTATCTCAGATATGGATATTAGGCTCAAATCTCAAAGGGTTTGGCAAGGGATGGAGTTCCGATTTCGCCATATAAGATAGGGCTCCTGTGTAGGGCTATCTATAAGGGTCGTTTCAGAAGTTTTGGGTCGTGTTAAAAGGGTAATATTTGATAGTATCAAATTGCAGTGGCTGAATTTGACCACGTCTATTTGTCAGCATGAAATTTTGGAAAACACGTATTCAATTTGCTCAAATGAAAACTTTTTAACCAAGAAACTTGTAAAATGACCCTCGCAGAAGGGCGGACAGTTGAATTAAGGAGCCTGGTCTGACATTATGATATACTAGCTGCCCACTAATCAGTGCTTAGCACTGATCCGTGTATTGAACTGAATTTTTCAAATATATGTTCATTCCCTTCATTTCCGGCCTAATTTTCGCCCACCCTAATTGTCCCCGCCCATTTTTCGCCCACCATATTGTCCCACCCAATTTTTCGGCCGCCCGATTGTCATACATACGTACATACATCAACTGCTAAT
>JAQFXZ010000342.1:0-21352 GCA_034694025.1 Ceratophysella scotica | reverse complement strand
TCTGCTTTACCTCTGCTCCTCGTTATCCAAACAAAAAAAATCTTAAATCCCACAGAATCGTAAATGTCAATATTAATGCTGAATGAATTTCCTTATTCGCTAGTTCATATGTATATATTTTAACGGTGGGATTTTCTCTATTAATTAAATAATTGGAAATTACGTTGAAAGAAATTGGGGTTGAAGTCAATCAATTGTTCCAGCTCCAGGAAATTTGAAATTGCGCGGATGGAGCGCAAGAAAAATTTTCCACATGGAAAACAGCAAAGCAGTTTTAAGCTTTCTCAACCCTCAATATTTGTGCTGCACGTGCAACAGAGATCAACAAGCGGTTCGAAGGAATAAAAATGGACGGAATTCTAAAATGCCGCTTTATCGCTATTTCGAATAAAATTATTATGCCTAACTTTTTCCTACCTTAAAAGCTGACATATTTTACAACGCAAAAATTTGATCACATTTCGGCAATAGAAATGGTTGTATTTCTACTTCCTGAATAATGTAGAATACAAGAAATTGTTAAGTCATGGGAAGTGGGAAGTGGGAAGTGTTTAGTTCAAAATTAAAACTCAAGTCCGAAAATTGCGCGCAGCGCAAGAAATTTGTGTGATATGGAGGCAAAATACCACTGCCAGACCCTGCCAGAATATGCCACATAGCGCGACGGGAAGCGTGTAGTTCAACAGAAATCCAAATGCGATCTTAGCGCGCAGCGCAAAAATATTTGGACTCTGGATGCGAAATATCATTCTCAACCCTGATATTTCAGAGGTAGTACCATAGGCACTATGCGATCCGTGTATGCCTGGAAAACACCCATCGCCGTGGCACCTGGTGTATAGGCAAGGGCCATACACCAGGAGTATATATTCGGAGGGCTCCAAAAAGAAGTATACCTGAAAACAAAATAGGCTTAAGTCGTTCTTCCTCGGCATTTTCGGTATGTTCTTAAAAGCCTACCAAGCAGGCCGAAGAAGAACGCCGTAAGCAAAAAAAAACAGCCGTGGCGCCGTAATCGGGCCCGGCGCGCAAATTTTTTTCGGAACCACCCTTAAACTTTTCCCTCAAAACCCGGCCAAAGGGACCCCTCTACGAAGGTAAGGGGTTTTGGAGTATGGTTGACGGGCAAAAGCTGTATATTTGGGCAGGAAAAACATGTTGACGGGTAAAAAGTGTAAAGGTATTTAGGCTTCAAAAACATGTCAGCGGGCAAAATTTGAACTATAAATTTAGGCAGGGAAAACATGTTAGCTTGCAAAAAGTGTAAATTTCCCGAGAAAAAACATGCCTGCGGGCAAAAACGTATTTCGAAGCGGGCAAGTGTGAATTATGGCCTTTGACATCAAAAATAGTCCGAATTTAGCTACTTCAGTTTTGCGTTCTAAAAGAATTGCAGTTTTAAGCCCAATTGAAGCTCAAATGCGGGAGAAAGGCGGTGAAAGTAGAAGAGAAAGCCTCTGTACCTCTTTCGAATATCAATGTAAATATAAAATCTAAAATTGAGAATTTAATAGGCATTACGCAAAGTGTTATGGTGACACTCGATGCACAGTTCAATCTGCTGAGCGACTTGATCTTGACTATTATTAGAATTTTTGCCCAGGTAACGTATCACAAAAGCAAAACGTGATCTGTGACAACGGCTTCCCTTGCGTAAGCATTCATCATAGCAGGACATCCTAACCTGACGTTTTCCATTACGATTTCCATTGTTGGTGAAAGGTATTTATGATTTCTGAAATGAAATTCCTGTACACGTGCCGTCCTTGAGTACTGAGTCTCCAAGTCTGCTTTCTTACTCTTTCTTGAGAAAACTTTAATTGAAAGACTGGAAGACTTTTTATTCGGAAATCTACACAGACGTAGAGAAACGTACACATTTCAATAGATCTACATTACAATAAGTTTAATAACACAAACCTTTTGAAACGTCAAACGTCTGAATTGTGATGTCTCACGGCCAAAAGTTTCAACTGTGAGGCCGAAGACTGGTTTGGCTTGACTACAGACATTTTGCTGTTGATCCAGGACAAAGGACTTGTTCAAAGGAACTTTGTCAAGTTTCCCTATTGATCAACCGACAACACTCTTGACGTGACGTAAATAGTCTATTGCAAGAGCCAAATTAGATTATCTAGAGCTATAGATCCTGTACCACCTAAACGATTGAAACGAATTGGCTCTTGGTGTGGTTTGGTTTCCTGTTTCCTTCAAATTCAGAATATATTTTGCTAATTTTTGGCAAGCTGTTCAAAACACGTTTGTCACACTTTGAATGATATGCGTTCTTTATTAGTACGAACCGGTGACATGTCAAGGCTTTCCTGTAACATATTAAATGCATAGCTGCACGTTCCTATTTAGCATATGCAATTTCCAGAAAGGCTTAAGTTCAACTGCTCAACCGTTCAACGCTTTGGTGCTTCTTGACTTTCTGCTCTAAGGGAAAGGTCACATTCGGCCTTCGGCCTTGTGAGGTTGTGTAATCTGTAGAAATGCTCTGCGAAGCGAAGGCGTAGAAACCAAGTAAGTAGTAGTCGCGCGTGCCACGAGAAATTCTTATAGTTGACTGAGCGTGTGTGTGTGTGCTGGGAAGCGTGTGGCGATGAAGGGATCGTGTGACAATGAAATATTACCAATTTCCAACACAAGGGCCAATTCTTCAGCTCCATCTGCTCCACTATACTGCCTTGGCTAGCTATACATACACTGAAGGCCCTTTCCTTTATATGCATTTTATCATGAATGGTTTTTTGTAGTCTAGGATCTAGGATTTATTTTTTCGCACTTTTGTGTGCATGGGATTCGTGCCCTATCAGTCCTCATCTGCGTCTGGTTCTATGCTGTTTGTTTATACAGGGTGGCCGTAAAAATTGTCCCAGTTTTATAAAGATTTAAAAAAAAATTTAAAAACAACATGTATAAACAATCTGAACCGAAGTGCGGCGCCCGATGAAAATTTTTTAAATCGTAAATTGTATAGCGTAATGCCTTCCTTATGGTATACAACTTGTCATATTTTTAGTTAGGTTAGGTTTAGCAGAAAATTGCGATATAATATGATAAGTGGCCTGCCATAATAATGCATTTCAGTGCTTAAATTCCCTTGCGGGATTTGAAAAATGCAGGCCAATGCTGAAAATAATGTATAACCGACATAAAGCCATTTTCAAAATCGACCATTTTCTGAATTTTAGAAAATTTTGAAAATTTTGACATTCATCGAATTTTAAAACAAAAATTACCTGACTTGCATGTAAACTTTTCTTTAAAATTGTCACGATTGCTATTAACATTCTTCCATGTCCATGATTCCATAATTTTGCATTTAAAAAAAAGTTTGAAACAGAACTTTTAATTGTTTAACAAACTCCACTCCAAGTAGGTTGAAAGCTTGTTCTATCGGTCACACTTGAAAGAAAAGAATTTGGATTTGGAGGGTCTGGCTTCTAATAAAACTGCAAAGGCCAATCGTGATCCTGGCACTTGCCCTATGCATTTCGCCTATGAATTTCGATCAATGCCCGCTTTCGAACATTGACCCGAACGAACTTAAAGAAACTAGGATCCCTGACCTGAGATCTAAACCCCAGCCGCTCATTGAACCACAAGAATGTTTTCATGAAATTAAACAAAAGCGTCAGGCTGAATAACACTAGTATTTACATAGAAGTGAAAGCAGGAAGAAAGTACGATACCAAATGCCAAAGTGAAAGTCATTGACTTTCCAAGAATTGGAATGCGTTTTGTGATGTTATTTGGCAAATGTATTTAGTTAGTTTGTTGAGAAGAGTCAGAGAAGTGAGAGAAGAGCAAAAGTTAGGAAGTCAGAGAGGCGGATGCCTTCTGCACAGTTCTACACACATTGTGTCTTGGTCCTGACGAAATAATCAATGCTCTGTTTTTCTTTCACTTTGTATTATCCAGGAATTCCAGAGAGAATCGATTATGCACCCGGATCCTCGAGACAGGACCTGTTTCCAGAGTCAACGCTCGAACTCTGTGACGTGCCCTGTGCCATCAATACGATTGAAACTAAGCTTCAACTCTCCACTGTTCATATTGGCAAGGGTTGCGACCGAGACACTTATGGTGTCCACTCTCAACGGAAACTATGCGGTAAGTCTCTTGACATCTGAAGCTGTCGACGTAGCTTGAATTCGAGTTTGAATATTCATGTGGCAAATGCAGGCGAAATTCGGATTTTGATCAAGATCAACTCTGTCAGAGTTGCTGAACATTTCAGTTTCTCTACCAGAAATGTAATCGAAAAACTTTTGCCAAAAGTATACATGAATAGGAGAATATGGAGTCTGTTCCCAGGAAATGGCTACTGTTAAACAAAACTTATCACTTATATTATAAGCAAGGCTCAGTGTTAAGGTTTATGAAACGGTTTATTTGGAGTTTGATGTTTCGGGTATTTAATTTAGGAATCATGGAGCGTTCTGACATTTCGATCATATAAAAAAAGCAAGTTAAACGCTTGGATTTTAAATATTACCACTATCGTCCTTGAAAATTAAAGCAAATCAGCTGAATCGCGACATAAAATGGCTTGAGATAAACCAAATTGCATAAAAATTAATATAAAATGGCTTGCAAAAATCAAATTGCATTAAACTAAATATAAAATAGTTTCCGATAAATAGAATTGAATAAAATAAATGTAAAATGGTTTGCGATACAATTGCATTAAAAAATATGGAATGACTTGCAATAAAAAAGTCATTAAAATAAATATAAAATGGCTTGCGATAAGCAGTGCATTAAATTAATCAAAAATGGCTCGCGATAAGTACATAGAATTCCATTAAAATACATATAAATAGCTTGCAATATACAAAATTGCTTTAAAATAATCAAAATGACATACAATAAAGAAAAATGCATACAAATAAATATCAATTGGCTTGCTATGCATTTGAAAAAATATAAAATGGTTGGGAATATATTAAATTGTATTAAAATAAATACAAAATGACTTGTGATTGTTAGAGTTACGTCAAGAAAACACAAAACAGCTTACGATATAGGGATACCATTATATAAATGGTTCGTATTAAATAAATGGCATTAAAATAAAATTAAAGTGTGTTAATGCAATTTTATTGTTGCGTACATTTTTGGAATTATATATTGTACAATTTCCAAGTTATTATTTCTCTATTAAGTATTTGTCGCCTGCATTTCAATGTCGGTGTACTTAACTCACTTTTAAAAATTCAATTCTAATTATAATAATTCGAAGTCATTTACTTCAACGCCAGTGTATTTGTTCTTGAATATTTAATCTATTTTAATGGATTGTATAATTATTAAGTTAATTATAAGTCATGCCAGGAATTCTAGTCGTATTGCTTTCGCTAATTATTCCATGACTTTCAGCTAATTTGATTCGTGCTAATCTTCTGTTGCGTCCGTAGTAGATCGTCCCCTTAATTAGCAACTTAATTAGCAACCAAAGGACAATAAAGATTTTATATAGAAACCCTAAAATTAGAACCTAATTCGAGAAACTGTGAAGTGCTTAACCTTGCCTCTTGCCTACTTTATATCTTCATTTGTTGACGTAGTAAAGTTGGATTGAGAAGCGTGTGAGGCGGTGTTGTAGGTCCTTTTAAATTAGGAAAAGGTATTCATTCATGATGAAAAGGGGGAAACAATGAGAAATTAATTAGTATTTTCCCCTTTCCACTTTCTTCATTTTCATTATACCGCAGACCAGAGCGAGGCACCCTAGAGAGAAACAGAAGCCATTTTGTTGTTCTATTAAGGAAAAGTGGAGAAAGTAAGTTGGGAAAGGAGGGCAGAACAGAAACATGATTATGGTAGAGGGTGCAGTTGGACTTAGTCAAGTGGAGGCCCCCATGCTCAGAATTTGTATTCATTCTGTTTTCTTCAGAAAGTGTTTGTGTGATGGAAATGGGAGTGAAAATAAAACGTCCAACTTGCCATAAAAAGTTAACCAACCTTTCTTTCCTTTCTCCGCCCCTGCTTTCATGTTCGAGAAGGAGGGGCTTCTGAATAAGTCGGAAGCATGTGCGGATGTTTCTAAAATTTGTAATTTAATAATATCTTGATCATGTGGAAATTTAAATAAATCAATTTTATTTTGCCAATTACAAAAATTAAAATAAAATATGCATTTTACAATTTAAGAATTCATAACGCCGGCTAGATTTTTGGTTGAGAACTTTGCTGGTTAGGGAATTTGATCAAAAGTTCAATGCTGGACTATTTTCATTTATAAATGGTGAGTTAAATTCAGTTAAATTAGACTTAGTTTTAATAAAATTCACAAATAATTAAGTTTTTTCTCAAATTATCAATAACGAACTACTTCAATTTAATTGTTTCATTAATTTCGTTCTATGTGCACGCCTCGTATTCATGAAATGCACAAAAATTAAGTTCTGTGCTTCTTATTTCTCGTTTTAAAGAATTGTCGAGTCTAAAAATCCTAGAAAGTTTGATTTGTACTAAATTCCAACTTTCTTTGTCCGTTTGGCCGTCATAGAAAATCGCAAAATAGATGCAAATTTCCTTAAATCTGCTCAGCTCGGTCCACAATTTGGGGGTATTCGGCTAAAATATCGCAAACATTTCAAAATTAAAAAAAGACAATGTTGAAATCAAGCGCAACAAAACCAATTATAGCTGAATTTTTGTTTCCTCAGTCGTAGTCAGGTTAGTTATAAACCGGTCAATAAGACTTTTGATTCAACGTTTAGAGCAGTGTAAAGCAGGTTGTTAAGTTCGAAAATGAATTATTCCTCTGATCCCGATCCCAAGCTGCCAGAAACATGACTTTTATTTAAAAGTTTTTGTTTCAATAAAAAAGTTGAAGCTTCCAGGCTGTGGCCTCTGGTGTCAGGCTGACAGGAGAAAGGAGTCGATGGACTAAGTGAATGGGCTGGGTTTCCACCGTGATGACGATTTGAATACTTATTTTTTTTACTATTGAGCCTGGCCTGAATTTGGAATGACATTTCATTGTTTCTCCGTCACTGAAACTACGAACCCTTTTGTTGAGACTGTGGCCATATAACAGTATTGTTTGAGATTTCTCCTTTCATATTTTTTTTTGCAATTTAAAACAGAGTGCCTGAGCCAACAAGCGAATATGTTCCCATTGTACTACGGTTGCTCGTCTACCTTCTTGTGGCTTAGTCCTGGGTATTATGAAAGTTAAAGGAAGACAATGGAAGAGATGAGATGTTTTCCCTGTCCTTTTGAATTCTGTCTTTTTTTTCAGATTTTTTTTGTGTGTGGGCTGCATTTGAGTTTGAAGAGCCTGAGGTTGAGCTTCAGTTTTGGTTTTCTGGAGCCTCCTGCTTTCCTTTTGAAGAAGCTCACTTGGGACTAATTTGAGAAAAGTGTCTCCTTCCATTGTTTTCTCGCCAGCCCGCCCGAGCCCCAGTTGTGTCGCGAGTAATTGGGGAAGAATTGAACAATGCCTGCTTCTTCTGCCTGCTCTGTTCCTTCTCGAGTCCCGACTTCCCTTTTGTGTGGCGGGGGTAATAGTGGAAAGCGAGAGTTGGGGGTCTGGAATGTTTGTTAGCGGGCATTTGGGCTTACGAGGAGTCATAAATGCCAGAACGCCTTCCAATGTTCTTTCCTCTTCCTTGCCCAGATGGGCTTTATCGCTATATTAATGGATCTCTAATTTGTCTCTGACGGCTCGGAATCAGACAGACTACCAGCACCCGCCGTACTGGACAGACGTGAAAGCATTCCATTGCGAGTTTATATGTGAAAGCATCAAAGGCATAAACGCAATGTAATACCTGTCATGGTCATGATCAACTTTGGTTAGATTGCGTCCCGTTTCCAGACTCACCATGGTCAAATTTTTGCAAATCCGATTATCCCATATGCCTTTGCCTTTAACACGAAAGTAGAAGTTTGGAAAATGATAGGTCAGACTTGATTTTGTGTCATGCTTAAAAAATTTGGAAAGAAATCCGAACTTTCCTTGCTTCTAAAAGTAGCTAAACATTTGAATTTGGGGTTAAGTTCGTTCAAGTGTCAATAAAAATTCGAATTTGGGGGAAACTCGTTCAAGTATCGATAAAAATTCGAATTTGGGTCAACTTCGTTCGAGTGTCAATCAAAATTCGAATTCGGGTGAAACTAGTTCAAAATCAAAAATCAATCAAAATTCGAATTTGGATCAAACTCGTTCAAGTAACATTTAAAATACGAATTTGGGTGAAAATCGTTCAAGTATCAATCAAAATTCGAATTTTAGCTTTCAAATTCCTCTGGTCAAATGAAAAACACACCTGAAATGCTAACGTCAAAACGTGCACAAATCCGAATTTCGCATCAGAGCCGAAGAAATTTGGCATCAAAACAGAAATTAACAATTAAGAATCCGAATTTGGCATCAAAACAAAACTCAAAGGAATTATGAATCCGAATTCGGCATTAAAGCGAAGTTAATGAATTAACGATCCGAATATGGCATCAAAACGGAAGTTAAGGATAAAGAATTCGACATCAAAACGAAAGTTAAGGATAAAAAAATCCGCCTTTAGATCTAAGCGGAAGTAAAGGATAAAAAATCCGAATTTAGGATCAAAGCGGAAGTAAAGGATAAAGAATCCGAACATTAGATCAAAGCGGTAGTAAAGGATAAAGAATCCGAACATTAGATCAAAGCGGTAGTAAAGGATAAAGAATCCGAATCTTAAATGAAAGCGGAAGAAAAGGACAAAGAATCCGAATTTTAGATCAAAACGGAAAGTGATGATTGAGAATCCAAAGTTGGCATCAAAACAAAACTTAAAAATTAAGAATGCGATTCCATCTTCAAACCTGCAAACAAAACGACCGATCAAAAACCGAATTTAGATTCCTTGAAATACACGGGGTACAGAAAGCTTCACAAAATTGCGAATTTTGACCTAAAATTCGCAAGTTTCAAGAATTCCTTAATGTTTAAATGTGCTTTTCTTTAATTCGTAAAAATTCGAAATAATGAACCTCAAAAATTACAAATTCTTAAAAAAATGGCGTGACTAAATTAATAATCAAATTATTTTTACTGATTCTGCAGGTGCAAGCTCTGAGAGCATGGATCTGCTGCCCTCACCCGGACTAGGAACGGAATGGACCAAGTCCCTACCAACTGACGAAGGTCACGAGAGTGACCCAATGTTTGAGTTTGATGGATCGAGTACTGCAGTTGTCGTACCAGACGGTTTAGGCCTACCCAGCCACAATCCCGGTGAGAACTTTACAATTGCCACTTGGATGAAACACGCTGCGCATCCTGACGTGGATCGACACACCAAGGAACACATCATCTGCAATGCTGATGATCATAGTAAGTCTTGCAGTTCCTCTCCTCCTTCGGGAACTTTTACTCTTCCTATGAAACTTTTACGACTCGACTACTGCCTCTGCCTTGGTTGGAGTAAATCCTTCATGGTCGCCTGAGTACGCTATAGAAAGAAGGATTCAGCCAACCTCTTTATGATGTGGTTAGGCCGAGGCTCAAGTACCCAACAAATCCACTAGTCTCGATTATATAGAAATCCTTGAGCAGAGTTGCAAGGAAGCAGGAAGTTGAGTTGAATTAGCGATGGACATGGAGGGTTCTGCACTCCTTAATTCCACCTCTTTATCTCCCGCAATTCTCTAATAAAGTTTATGACGAGTAGGAGCCCATTTAATTGAGCGTATAAATTTAATAAGCAGATTGTCGTTGAGCTGATACGTAGTTCTGCCTGAGTGAATCAAGTTCAGTGAGCATATGGCTAATGGCTTCACTCGGGTCTCTGTCAAGGTTAACATTCTAGGGATAATGAATTTTGGAGCCACCCTGTCTAGTTCATTTATCATTTTATTGATTGCTTCTTTCTTATTTAAATATTGATTTATTGAACTTTTCACATAATATTTAATACAGTTTTTAAGTATAATAGAAGATATATTCGTGTAGCTCAGGATGATGCAAATACATCGTTTAACAAGATAAGGCGTTGAAAACTGCATTTCTTTCTGAGAACTTTTTTTTTTACTGAGATGTACCTACAAATTGTTCTGCTGCACGCGAACTACTGTTCTCTGCTTCAGCTCACGCGTTGCAAATCATCCTCTTCTTGGCTAAAAATAAAAAGGTTAGGTTTCGTGACAACTTTTCTTTTTTTTTTCTATCAACCTGTGGCATATACTTCCAATTCCAATTGCAGGTAAAAATTGAGATATCGGTGAATATTTCGGCTTTTGGGCATTGGTGGTCTCGGGATCAAACAAATCCAATAATGATCGTTTGAATTGAACTCATGTTCTCATCCCTTAAAAACTCCGAATTGTACAAAAAGTCAACATTTGATCGATTTCTCGGTGTTCGGGTCACTGAGAGGTCCTGGGTCAAACCAACTTCATAATTGACTTTGAATTGATCAATAGTGTTCCTCCAATATCATTTTCGACTCGGAAAAAAGTTATATTTTGACATTTTTTAGTTTTGGGTCACTGAGGGTTCAGGGGTTCATCCGATCGGGGTCAGGGTGCTTCACCATCTACTTTCTCAAAATATTTTTCAAAGTTTAATAAGGTTTCCGATTTCCCCCAAATTTCTTTTCAAAATATAATTTAATTGAGCATTATTTTTTTAAATTTGCGAAACTTCCTAATTCGTACATTTTTTAAGTTCTTGGGCCACTTAGGGGTCACAGGGTCAAACAAACTCCATATTCCATATTTAGCATATTGAACACACACCTTCATTCGGGAAAAAGTCAAATTTCGATCAGTTTTCCGGTTTTAGGGTCACTTTGGGGTCAGGGGTCAAAGAAGCTCTATATTTAACATTTCAATTGAACTTTTTGGGGTCGCGGGGTAAAAAGAACTTCACAATTAGATTTTGAGTGGAACAAAAGTGTTCCTCCCTAACTATTTCTGATTCGGGAAGAAAATCTAGTTTTGACCGATTGTTTGGGTCACGGGGTCATCCGTTCGGAGTAAACTATTCATTAGCTTACTTGGGCCAGTACAAGGCTTTTCTTCAAGCCCTCATCTGACCCTGTACCATTTCCCAGTGTCGAGATAATCGCGAACGGACGGGCAGACGGAAACTCCAAAATATACTGTAAAGTAAATAATCGAAAAATGAGACGTACGACATACCCTTGGATTCGGAGTTATTTGTAGAATCAAAACACGAAGTTGTTGTTCAATTGCGGCTAATAGTTCGATACATTCTAAAAGTTCCTGAGTGACTTTTTCGGACATGATGACTTTTGGAGTAACCTTCCCATCATTTTCAGCCTGCAATTTTAAAAAAACATAATGAAAGAAATAATCGTTTTAACAGGAGCATGCGAGCGTACTAGCAGCACGGAGATTCCGGAGATATATCAGTAGTGAGATACGAGATACCAGACCTTTGCTTAACATTAACCGGTTGAATTCAGCATCATAGTGAACATGTGGTAACCACCCATGGAGAAATTTGCATGGTAACTACCAGTTTTCCTGGTTTTGCTCATGCTTTTTGATGTTTTGGATTAGATTAGGTTATGCGGAACGCGCCCACGAACTTTTGGGTAAATTCCGGTTAGGTTAGGTTTGAGTTTGTCTCATGCCCTTTACCCTTAGCGAAATAATGGAAAACAGCTGTTTACCATTTAGCTTTCTCCATGGATTGTTACCACTTTTTCCCTGCTCCTGAATTACACCAAATAGATTAATTACTAGGGACGAGGGACTTTTGAACTCCGAAACTTACTTTAACTCGTCGTTGATCCATATTTGACGTATGACAATTCTTTCTTAGACGGAAATTTGACCTTGAACTTCTAAAACGTCTGTAAATCTGCTTAAAACTGTATTTACTAATAACAATTAAAGCTTATTCTTTACCCCCACCGAGTATACTGAGCGTAATATTAAATGCAAACAAAAACATACTATGACTGACTCCACAATTGTATATTTAGAAAAGGTAGCCCTTAGGCTGAATCGGTTGCATTTATACTTTTCTTCGTTTGCTTTGCTGAGGCCTAGCATTGTAACAGTTAAAAAGTTAAAAAAAAAAAGGTCTTCCACTAAAATTAAAATCTATAATTGAGGAGTTATTTTGAGTCAACCCAACCCTTAAAACCCAACGGATGTACATTTACAAAATATGTATTGCATAGTGTTTGGTGAAAATGTCGTGATACTGTATAAAAAAGGGGTCTTCCTTTCTGGAACAGATTTTAAAAATCCTTTAACAGTGATTTATGATGGACAATCTTCCGTTATGTTTTATTTTTAGAAGTTCACCAAATACTTAGTTTCTTATATACATTTTGTGGCATTTTAATACCCGCTTGGCTTTGGTTACATTTAATTTGCTTTAAAAGTTCTTTTTTTCTATTTTTCTTTTTAAATAAACAAAAAATAAACACTTAGCTTGACGAGTGCAGTCAAATCCAATATGTGAATTGAAAGCCAGAGGGAAACCCTTAAGTACAAATCTTTGAGACATGAATGCGTCATTCTTGAATAACCACTATATTTTGAGTAAACGGCAAAGCTGCAAGTTTAAATAGTGTCTAAATTTAAATCTTTAGAAAATCAAAACTTATAAATCAAAATCATTCCCCAATCTCCAATCTTAATTAATTTTCAAATTTAATCAATAATCTAAATTAAACTAAATCTTAACTCTTTATTCAGAAAAGTTTTAATTTTGAGTTTATTAATTAATGCCGAACCGAGAAATTAAGAAATTGATAAATTTAATCAACCTAAACTGATCTTCTAAATGCCACACCTTGCTCACGAATCATATGGACGGCGGACACTCAACCCTGGATCTGATGAGCCTTGATGCGGAGAGTGACAGTACTGATCCGCCTTGTCAAACTCGAGTTCCATCCCCTTTCATTTCTTCATTATAGAGTTGGGTTGAGTGATGGGGAATGCCTGGTGCTGGTCTATGGACCAGCCTGCCTTTAATGTAATGTATGATTACAGACATTACTATTCTGGAGGAGGCGGAGTGTGGGTTGATGGTGGACCATTTATTACAAGTCCACGATACAAATAGGCTCCCAGTTATTGTCATTTACTTTAAGCGGTACTTGAGTTCACTCAGTGGAAAATTGAAGGATCCAATGAATCCGCACCAGGAGAAAGTAGAAAGTCTCCTTTCACTCGCCCTTCACCAGCACTTTTTTTTTTGGCTTTGAATTTTATACTAGCTCAGGGCTTCGGGACTCCAGGCAAATCAGAGTAGTGTTTACCGGATTTTCTTTGACAAGGCGAGCCTTTCCTCGTTTCTAGTCTCTGAGTTAAGTGAGGGCGAGATAAGATTAGAGAAGACGCATGGGTTGGAATGAGGCATAAGCAAGCCGACTCACACCTTTTTCAACTCTATTCATTTCAATGCTTTCTCCAGTGTCCATTGATTATACTGGCCAGGCTTTTGGCTTGGACATTGAATCGAAATGTGGACATGGCAAACAATGCAAGAATTAACACTGCCATAGGTTGACATAGACGAATGACCCTAGCAACAGCAATAATTCTGGAAATCAAAGAAAATCGGTAGCGAATATAAACTTCGCTATTGCCATGGCCATGTTAACGTGTGTGACACGTAACGGAATTCCAATTTTTTGCATTAATTATTTAAAAAATCGAGACATGATCTTAAATCGGTTTTAAAAATAGGTGAAAATTCCAAACTATTTTATTCGGTTGTATTTTCATTAAAATTCAAGTTCCATGGATTACAATAGATCCGTTGGTTAAGGTTGATTTTTTTTTCAAAATGGGAGCATTCTCCATTCTCGTAACCAAGGCTAAAGAATATATATATTTTGTTTGACTGTTCGATTTTTTAATGAAAAAATTCGACTTCTACATGAAATAGGAATTTCAAATTTAAATCGGGTTAGCCCAATTGCGGGGTAAATTTTTTACCGTCAAATTTATCTGTGTTCTTAAATGCCAATGTCAAATAATTTTTGTTTGACCTTCAGGATTTTTTTTCTTAAATCCGTCCTTAGCAATTGATGTAAAATTATTTATAAATGGCGGTGAAACAAATGTCGGTGAAACTAATATACTTAGGTGAAACTCTTCAATGGTCAAATGAATCGTTATTCTTAAATACCTGCTGTAATATCTTGAGATCAACATTTTTGCAGGTTAGGTTTGAGTGGTTCGACCATAATTTAGCATTCACTACACACTCATGAGGTCTTGGTCAAGAAACCCATAGCTTATAGCTTATTAACAGGCATTAATTAGCTCCCATCTCGGGAGTAGCCTAAGGCATTTTGGGAAGAACGATGTCATTTTCATTAATTTCAGGTGTGCTCAGAATGTTCGATTTACGTAGGACGAGGGCTAGGTTAGTTTCCTATGAGTTTGGATAAGAATATTGTCAGTTGGTCGAATTTCCTAGAACCGAGCGGAATCTTGAGAGAGCAGCACTTCGTGACGTGCATTTCATGAGCCCACCAAGAGATAGTTAGATTTGGAATGTTAATAAGAGAAAATTCAATTTAATATTGGTTTGGTTGGAAGTTCCCTTGGCTCGTCCAACAGGAAGTTTGAGAGATTCTCATATGCGGTGTTATGTAAGTGGGGAAGGAATGCTTGGCCCATCTTCGACTAAAGTATACTTTTTAGCCTGGTCATCAAAATGAAATGAGTTGGAATGAATTCGATTTGGGAATTGAAACTGAGTATCGACCGTGTGCCTGTCTTTCCATTTCGAATGCCCATGCAGTAGTACAGATAAAAGGCGTAGCTGTAACTGTACGTAGTGAGTCCCTAGGATGTCCAATGTCGGTCTGCGTTCCCTTGTCTCTATCTCTAATAGGAAACCCTGATTCGTGATTGCCAAGAGCTCGCTAATTTTCCTTATAATCGTTCTCATTTGGAATTTGGAACAGGCATGCATGACCAAGTACGAGTATGAGTCGAGTTCGCAATTGGGTTGCTTACTCCACAGTATGACCAAATATTAATCTCGCATGCTGCTTTTTTATTGCAGAAATGAACCGTCATCACTTTGCTCTCTTTGTAAGGAACTGTCGTTTGATTCTTCTCCTTCGTCGTGAACACTCGGATGGAGACTTGAATACTTTCCGACCGGCTGAATGGAGATGGAAGGTTCCACAGGTAAGACCGTGTTGAGCTGAATTATTTACAGATTTCCATATTAGACTATGACTGGACGACATGCACAATCCCAATTTAGAGTAATATACATGCCACTCTACGTGTTTCTTGTTTCTGAAATATTTGGTTAAACTAAATTTTATGGAACAGGCTGTAACCACCCATTGTAACCAATCACATTTAGACAGCGGTTTTTGGCTTCGCTTGGACTTTTAGATCCTTTAGGTTAGGTTAGGTTAGGGTATGCTGGAAACGCGACGGATTTTAAGGTTAATGCTGGTTAGGCTATGTTTGGATTTAGGTTTGTCTAAATATTGATTGGTTACAATGGGTGGTTACGTTACATAGGTGGTTACAGCCTAATTCCAGCTGGCAGTGCAATTGTAAGGTGTTAATTCTTAAGCGTAGCCACTTATCATATTCTCATGAATTAGGTTTGGCTAGATTATAGTTCTACAAAATGTGACATGTGGTTCAGGAATGGGTTGTAGCAGCCTGGCGGTTTGGTTAGACATGGTAATCTAATTCTTGCTAAGAATGGGCACGGGTTCGAATCCTACTTGGGTCAGCACCCTTTTTTTCACGTCAGGAGTCAGATTCATGGTTTCTGTCAAACGTATTCATTTTGAAGGCGTGCTATTCATCTGCATGCACCTCATTTTATTTGAATACTTATAAGAAAATGTATGGGCTCTTCAGCAATCGGTATAAATGCATAGGGAATAAAATACGCTGGAAAACGGCCGTTGTGGGCTGACCGAGTCAGAAAAAAGACATCCATTTGTCACTAGCCTGTTGTGGAATACTTGAACTTGCTTATTTAGTGCGTTTTATATGAAATTAAATATAATAGAATTCTATGACTGGCTTCGATAGGAACAATGGACCACCTTGAAATTCAAATAGTTAAAGGAAATGGCTGATTTTTTATTTTTAAAAATTGAAATATACAAATTAATTATAGAACCTAGTTCACACATGATCTTTACAATGACGTTAATTACGGCTTAGTGACAAAAAATGCAAATTTTTAGCGTTTTAGCCAAATCTGAAGGACGGAGGAATAAACTGTGCACTGCAGGCTGTTTTTGTTTTCCAAATGCCCTTTGTCCATCATACAAACAAATGTGCATACGTACAAGTACATCGACTGCGTACACTAGTGAAACAACAAGCAATTTCGCTTCATCTAGACCTCAAAATTCCAACGGTGATGATTCGCACTTCGTGTGAGAGTGTCCCTGGTTGTTTTCAAATGTGCACTAAAGGGAATGCAGGGATTAGGGATTAGGGCCTGTTATTCCAAAGACCACTTAAAGTGTAACAAAAACAGAATTTCTCCAAAGATTTTCCACTTTCTCCTAAAAACTTCCAGCACGCACATCCATTTGTGTAATTAAGTTTTAATTTGAGAGAACCTAGAGCAAAGTGAAAACTTCCACATTTTTCCCTGTTGGATGGTAAACCTCAGGTTTACTTTCACCAACTTTCACATGCAATTTGGGATGGAAATAATGGTACTGATACCAGGTGGTTCTCGCACGTCGAATCGTTTGTTTGTTTCAGCAGAAGGGCATTTTGAGGTCTCTCGGATATTGACGTAGGTAGTTTAGATTAAACATGCAAGGTTTGGTAATTAGGATTTAGCGTTTGTAATTTTTTATACTCGAATTGAGGCGAATTTTAAGTACTTACCTATATTCGCTGTTTACAGAATTTAAACGATGTTTTGGTGTTTTCTCGCATTTTTGGGGTGGTACCTTAAAACCGAACCTTGAGTGCATGGACCGAGTGAAGTGGTGAGGGTTTAGGAAGGGTTTGGGTTATGTCAATAGTTGATAGTGCCCGTGGAGCCCAGGCTTTTGAGAAATCCTTGAATCTGTTCTTTGTACTAGAACAGAAGAGAGAGAACTGGGCTTTTCCATTTCCAGTTTTCCAGCAGACTCCATGCCTTTCTTTCCCTCTAAGCTTATCACATGAACTCTGGCTCACCTTCCAAGAATTCTGGGGGAAATGGTTGGATTGGAATATAGAAAAGCCGAGGACTTTGTTCAAATTTTCATTGAATCGGATTATTCAGCAACTAATTTAATTAGGATACGAACGCTCCACTCTTTCCCTTCATCATCGTCTTCTCTCTCCCTTCTACAGCTCTAAGCAGTCGGATGAGCTTTTCCTTCTGCGCAACCTAATCTTGAAGTGAATATTCAAAAGATTCGAGTATAGCACCATGAGAGAGCGTTCCAAGTTGGGTTCTGGGACAATCTAGCACTGACACATACAAACTACTCGGAAATGCAATTTTGATATTTCATATCGAAAATGCAGCATCCATTAAATTAAAATACACAAATTGAAATCAGTTCGTTCGCACTTTTTTCATTGATTGTTTGGAATAATTCTTCCCCTTAAATATAATTGTATACGAAGAACATAGAAAAATTGACGAGCATACTGTACTAATGCCGATTCCAAAAACAGATATTCAATCATTATCTTAATTCTAAATTACATACTCAGTTACACGCCAATTGGAATTTAAAAAGTGCATTTTATAAGAGCCACGTTCAGTCAGGAGATATGTTGAGCTTGACGACACTAAGCGAGATATATTTCTTCAAAATTTCGTTTCGATTTTTTCTCCATATTTGTAACCTGAAGTATTTGTCTTAGAATGACATTAATTAACAATTGCAAACATTTACGACGAAAGGATAAACTACAAATATTATCCCATTCTTCTACTACCCTTTTTCTAACTAATATAATTAAACTCGCATGTTAATTGAATTCGTTAAAATTTGAATTGCATGTAATTTAAATCGCACGTAATTCGAATTACATGTGACTTCAAATTTCAATCGCATGCAATTTGGATTGTATATAATTTGAATTGCATGTAATTTGAATTGCATTTTATTTTAATCGCAAGTAATTTTAATTGGACTTATGTAACTTGCCATAAATCAATCTTGATAATCATTGTCTCAGCTGCTAATTCTGTATCTGTAATTTACTAAGTTTCAACGAACAAACGAGCGTAACAAAGGATGTAATCCTGCATGTTCACAAATAGATAGCTTTGAATTGACGAGTCGCTAGACAACATCATCTACATAGATTGCATAATACATATTGGCTGAGCGTGACTGAGGGATTTATCGACATTCGTTAGTTGCTCGACTCAGGCACAGATTTACATGTTATTTGTTTCTCCTACTCTAACAAATACAAATAAAGCTCATCTCGTCCCTCGTCCATTGAATTTTAGAGGAATGTGTAGTTGAGGCAGGTGACTGGATCCAGTTCCAGTCTATTATTTGAGCTGAGCTCATGCGGAGGTACTTGAATTTATTCAGATTCATCAGAAAATCAATTTTGACTCCAGAGAGTCCATAGGCGTTCCAGGTTCTAGGCCAATAGGAAGCCGTGCCGAGCCAAGCGGAGCTAGTGCGTTGTAGGCTGTAGTTTTGAGAAATATCTAATTAAAATATTTTCCATGATGAACCGAGAACATACCATGTCTGAAAATGGAGGCGGATTAAGTTAAGTGAGCCACTTTCTTTGATGAAAGTATTTGGAACTACCATACACCATGTACTGCCTTGCGAGTCTCACGTAAACGTTAGCCAGCACGTGTAGTTGCCCTGACCCCAACACGGAAGAGGTTCAAAAGGAAATTGTATACTGAAAATGAGTCTGGAAAAATTAATTATTGGCTAAAGTTTTTCCTGCATTGTAGTCCAGTAAGGCCTAATTCTACCCTTGTTCCACGGAGGTTGGCATGAGCGTTTTTTTTGGTGATTATTGCAGAGCTGCTCAGGGCCAACTGGGCGTCAAATGGCAATTGTGAATGGAAACATGGCATGGTGCATGTTTAATTTCTGAACTGAATCACATTGATTTTTCGGTTCAAAGTCAGAGTTGGGTCAGCAGTCTATGTTTGTCGAAAATATAGAATTTCTAAGGCAAGGCACTAAGGCACTAAGGTTTTAAACAGATTTAGCATTATTTCCCAAATTTTTGAAAGGAAATGCAAAAATCAACATGACAATGAGAACCTTAGTGACAATTTATGAGAATCATAGAGTTTAGACACAATTTGTTCCAATTTTCACTAAATTATCGTTGTAACTTTTTGACCATTTGACCATTTCCACCGAAAATGCATGGTTGAAATCGAGCAAATCTCATGAAATCCGCAATTTTAAAATGCGCCACATTAAATACCGCAACATAAAAAACCTTAACATAGAAACCGCAACATAAACGCATCAGTGTAAGAACCTCATTACTAAAAAGAGAAAAATACACACCGCAGCATTAAAACCAGTACCACAAAAGCAGCGACATAAAAACCGCAACAATGAATACCGCAACATAAAAACCTCAACACAAACACCGCATCATAAAAACTACAGCATAAAAACCGCAACATTTACTTACCTGCAACATTCACGCGATTTAAAACAGCAATATTAAATACCGCAACATAAATATATCAACATAAAGAAATCAGCATAAAAACTGCATCACTAAAATAGCAAAACAGCACCGCCGCATTTACGGTTCTAAATGAACCGTACCACTAAAACCAGCGACATAAAAACCGCAATATTAAATACTGCAACATAAATACTGCAACATAAATATTTAAATAGAAAAACCGCAACAGAAAGACATCGACATAAAAACCAAATCACTAAAAACAGCTAAACAAACACCGCAACATTAAAAACGTTACCACAAAAAGTAGCGATATAAAAGCCGGAACAAAAAATACCGCAACATAAAATCCTCAACACAAACACCGCATCATAAAAACTGAATCGTAAAGACCGTCCATGAAAAACCGCATCAATAAAAGCCGCAACGTGAAAACCGCAATATTAAAAACCGCAACATGAAATATGAACGAAAAAACTAAGTTTTAAATCATTAACAGCAGTGTGTTGCGGTCTTTAATGTTGCGGTCTTTAATGTTGCGATTGAGTTTGGCGATCTTTATGATGCTTTTTTTTTAATGATGCTGTGGTTATGCAGTTTATATGATTCGATCTTTATATGATGTGGTTGCTGTTTTTATTTTAATGATGTTCTATGTATTTAATGGCATCCAATAAGACTGCATGAAAAATAGACTTTTACTTCAATTTTTGCGTGCAGTCTTGAAAACGGTTGCCGGGAGTGCTGTACCGCTCATTAGTATGGAACACGAATGTTCATGGTTAGACGAGACCAAGTATCTATTGGATGAAACGAGGAGACGATTGAATTTCCACTTTTTCCATCTTCAAGATCTGCGAACCGACAGCTTTCTATTTTTTTGACAATTTTTCTTCTTCCATTTCGGTATTTCTCCTATCTCGTTTTTCGCTCTCTGTCACGCTCAATTCAAGTTTCCGCCTCTGTTCTGTACTTGAAGATATAGCGTCTGATGTCTACAGACAGAGACTTCATTTCATGGTTCTTCTGAGTCAAAGGGAAAAATTGCGAGTAAAAAGGGTTCAAGGCGGAGATCATGACAGAGGCATGTTGTGTGGGTGTGAAATGTGAAAAGAAAGCCTTGCTGCACCCTGGCGATACGTCCCGCTGCGTTCTGCGTTGTTGACATGGCTATTTCGCTTCGTCGGATATTATCAGGGTGGGTGGTATTTTTGTCATTTAATGCGATGTAATGTGATTTAGCTGGATTTAATTCTTCCTGTGATTTCTGAAAAAATAAGTCTTAGTTAAATTTATCTAAAATTTTATTAAAAATTGGTGAAACGAAAGAGAATTAGTCGAAATTCCGCCAAAGATCATGTTTTTTAAATTGTATTTTGAAGTTGCAACTAAATTCGAATACTTTGGGAAAAATGCAGACAAAAATTGAATAAAAACCAATAAAATGAAAAAATATATATATATTCCGAACAGTAAAACTATAGAAATTGGGTAAAAATGCGCAGGAAATTCGTTTAAAGGTCAGATATCCAGACTAGTTTAAATAAAACTTTGGATGAAAATGAAAAAAAAAATCATAAAAAAGTCAGCTAAGCAAACGGCGATTCGAGGGTTTTTCCATTGAAAACTTGAGTGATTTGATAAGCTATAAAGCAGATAGAACTAAAAATGAATTGGGAATATTAAAAAAAAAAGGAATTAAAAGGGTTGGATTTCTTTGACATACCCGTAGGCCAATCAATTGGATAGGAAGGGAACTTTATCGTTA
>JAQFXZ010000341.1:0-21362 GCA_034694025.1 Ceratophysella scotica | reverse complement strand
CTCTTTTCAACCCGAAAATTTCGGGTCGGGTCGGGTTTCGGGTCGGGTCAGCCAAAAACTGACCCGTTTCAATCCCTAATCTGGGACGGGATACGGGATCAAAATTGCGCGAAGCGCACGGAGTTTAAAAATTGGAAAGACTTGACTACCCCCACTTTCAGATTATTTGATCCCAATTCTTATGAATTGACATGCTAAATTGGGTTCTAAATATTTTTACTGTAAGTACTTAAAATGAGAGGTGCAACGAGAACTAAAAATGAGAAAACGGAGCCATGAAAGTCCTTGGTGTAATGATGAAAACTCATCAAATACAAATTGAAATATGAAATGAACACAGAATAGAATAAGAGGATAGAGTTCCTTATAAAAGTTGAACCCTTTCGGCTCTTCCCTTCCTTCCCTTTGACATAGCTCTGACTGACCCATTGACCCATGTCTCAAGCTACGAGTTGAAAGTGCATTATCAATTTTTTATAAAATATACTACATAACATTTACTAAGTAGCAAATTGAAAAATCGACGCTTACATCAAACCTAAACATGAAAATCGCCTTATGATACTACGAAACATCAACATTTCGACGACCCTACGAGGCTAAGCTCTGCTTATCAGACGTATGAAATTAAGGTTCAAGATAAAAAAATCTTACCTGCTCAGCTACTGTAGGTGGCATGTTCTTCATGATGCTCAACTCACAAACCCATCTCTTCACAAGACTATCCAGCTTCCCCAGAACCTCCAGTCGATGAGACATGTCTTCATTGGATTCAAAACATCCGAACGGTTTGAGAGCCTCTTCCAAATCCTTCGTCTGCTTCAGATCAATGGGCTTCGGAGGAGCTGTGCTGATTGCTGAAGTCATACCAATACTCGGGTTTGCACTTCCGTTCGTTTCACTTGATCCTTCCATTTTCTGAGGAAATCTGGGTTGAGTCGGACTTTGATATGGCAAACGCATCGGGCGAGAATCCTTTACATATCTGTAAATACGTAAAAGGAATAGAACCAATTAGCCTTCAAATATTATTCACATTCACCGCAGCAGCCAAACTCTAAGAGGAGTTTAAGATTCTGATGAGCCCACCGCGCACTAGCTAATTGCGAGCAGATTAAATTGAAATCAAACATGAAAAATATTCTACTTGGAATTGGGGCGGTAGGGTGGCGATGGCGGCCGTGGTTGATAGTACTTATTGTTGGGATTTGGTGGATAGTAAGTTCGGTTTGGATAATAAGTATTACTGGGATAATAGTAAGACATGATGAACTTATACTTCAATGACACTTAGTGTTTTAATTTCTTAAAAATCACAATCAGAGATGCGCTTCAGACAAAGACTTTGTGTCAAGAGCAGATTTGATAGCAAACTGAAGCTTAAAATATTATCAAACTTCAACATCAACCCTAACCCCTTAAAAGTTTGAAGTACAGACCAGTTGACTTTAGCTGTGATGGGGGTAGGGAATTGGAAGATAGAAGGCAAAGGACCGGACTCGTCATTGGCTACAAGGCAAGGCATTCAGGCCGGTCTGAGACGAGACTCCTCCCTGTTACCTGGGAATTTGAAAGGTGACAACTCAAGTCCCCGGCTTCCCTCTGCTGCAAAGAGGCATGGAGTCACGTAGTTCTCAGACGCAAAGCAAAGGCCGCGATAATCTCACCTATTGTTCATCATGAACCTCTCGTCCCGAGTAGGACAGGGGGCACGGGTTAAGTCCTTAATTGCTTTGGACTCCGGTCCGGTCCGGACCCTTATCCCTTTCTATCTCAGAATAGCTTCCGTGAGAGCGTCTTTTCAGTAAGTACGCAATTCTTTTTCTCTACTCCGAATTCACTCTGCCGAACCCTGTAGCTTTTCAGTGCTCCTGCTAAATTTAGTTACTATTTCACGGAAAAGCCTACCAACGACTGACTTCATTTGGCTGTCACCGAAAATAGGTGGACAACTTAAGACCAGAGACCAGCTGCGGCAAAAGTAGCCTTTCACAACCAATTATAATGGCTGTTATACAATGAACAATGGCTATTTTACCCAAATATTCAATCCTGACTAATTGCTTGACAAGCGACTTGCTTCTTATTTCGTATTGAGAGTACGTTTACATTCCAAACTCCAAACCCAAACCAATTGAAAACTTATGAAATGCTTTGAAGAGGCGAATGGAATTTTCCAGAAAAATCAGAACGAGACTATAAGAAATTGTATATTGAATGAATGTAATTTGTAAACCATGAAATTGGAAGGGCTACTAGCAAGGCTGAACATGAATATTCATAGTTCCTACTATCAATACTTTGTAATCCTAATTGCAATGCTTGTTTGCCATACACTAAAAACTAATACAAATATACAGGTACCCTATTATACTTGAGCAGCCTTGGGTAGCTTAGCTAATTGCAGGCTTTTCAAAAAAAGTATAAGTATTTCTGAATTTACTGAATACAACTAACAATTTATGGTTGAACACCGAACGCGCCTGTGAATGGAAAAAAAGGTTAACGTAAAGAAATCAAAATATATTCATTCATGTATCAAATCGTAAGCGCTTCATCATTTTTACAAAAATTAATAAGATGCAGATGAAGCAATTGAAGATCTAGGTTTTTAAGATCGTAAATAGCGAATTGCAAACTGCATACAAACTGCATTCATCCTTTTTCGGTCTTGTTTGTTTTGTTTCTAGATCTCACGCTGCGTTTCATCGATTTATAATGTATTAACTTATATTTTTGGTACAGTTGGAGTTTACGTGAATTTCTCGAGTGATTTAATATTTTTGGTTAGGTTAGGTTCCAAAACATGCCATCAGGAAACAAGATATTTGGCATTATTCTTTAATTATCAAATCAACATGAATGTCTTGGCATATCATACGTTAAATTCTAGTTTTATTGTAATTTTAATTTCATAATCTTAGGTATAAGATAGGAGTTAATCTTATCCGATTTCTACAGGTAGGCATTTCACACGATTATTTGGTAGCACTGTCGACGATCTATCATTCCAAGCTTGAAATTTTATCACAAACTGATAATTTTTTTAGATCATCCGTGCGCATAAGCTGGAGCTAGTATGGATAATTGGCTATTTCACTAATTGATCGGCTAATATGGAATGAATTCTAAGAGATATTGATTAATTCCTGCAAATATGTGCGTGTGTATCCGATTTCTGAAGTTAGCTGCTCCTACTCAGTATTTTACGCTCTTTCCAATAGAATAATTTTTAATTCGATCAAATATACCTAAACACATGATTGGGGATGAATTTGCTTTGTCTGGTCCTGGACTCATGTGTGACGAGTCGGACGAGTGCGAGTGAGTATCTCACCTTATAATTAGTATTCTAAGTTAGGATTATTGTATATTTTGAAATGACATAGTCCAAGCTCCAACCGAAAAGAAATGCTTTCTAAATACCTCTAAGATTCTTCATACAAAAACTCATCAACACTCATCCACAAATAGACTCAATATATCCATATGCTTGCAGAATACCAGTATCCGATCCGGGTCACTAAATCCCGGGTATTTCCGGATTTTGGGGTCTGGAATTTTTTATTCTGATATTTTCTCATTCTATGCGTCAGTGGGCGTCAATAGATACGTCACACAAGTATGTTGCGAAAAAAATATTTTTTTCAAAATTTTGAACATTTTTCAAAAATCGTGGAAACGAGTTTTTCTGAAAACCCTAAAAGAGATGTTTTCTAAATACCTCTAAGATTATTCATACAAAGATTCATCAACATTCATCCACAAATAGACTCAGTATATCCATATGCTTGTAGAATACCAGGATCCGGGTCACTAAATCCCGGGTATTTCCGGATTTTGGGGTCCGGGATTTTTTATTCTGCTAGTTTCTCATTCTATGCGTCAGTGGGCGTCAATGGATACGTCGCAGAAGTGTGTTGCGAAAAAAATATTTTTTTCAAAATTTTGAACATTTTTTAAAAATCAGGGAAACGAGTTATTACCAAAAACCGAAAAGAGATGTTTTCTAAATACCTCTAAGATTATTCATGCAAAAATTCATCAACATTCATCCACAAATAGACTCAATATATCCATATGCTTGTAGAATACCAGGATCCGGGTCACTAAATCCCGGGTATTTCCGGATTTTGGGGTCCGGGATTTTTTATTTTGCTATTTTCTCATTCTATGCGTCAGTGGGCGTCAATAGATACGTCACAAAGGTGTGTTTCGAAAAATAAATTTTTTCAAAATTTTGAACATTTTTCAAAAATCAGGGAGACAATTTTTTCTCGAAAACCGAAAAGAGATGTTTTCTAAATATCTCTAAGATTATTCATACAAAAATTCATCAACATTCATCCACAAATGGGCTCTGTACAGCTTCATGCATGAGACCCCGATTATGGCTTTTTTGACACTTTGAACCACCGTTCCCGCCCAAGGCGGAATATTAGAATTCTGAAAATATTTTTCCCGTGACCCTCATATGATGCTAGTCAAACAGGACACAAGTTTGATCGGATTGACATTGAGCACGCACCAGCCAACAGCAAAAAATTTTGGTCGATCGGTCTAAGAGGTCCTCGTGTGTCGATGTTGATTTCATGTGTTTAGGTATGTCTGGTTGAATTAGAAAATACACCATTGGAAAAACCGCAGAATTCTGAAAGGAGCAGCTTACTTCAGAAGTCGGATACACATTTACAAGCATTAGTTGTGGTAGCATTAGTCAACCGTTGCTTTGAATCCATGTTCCATACTAGCCAGCCATATGTAAAATAGTCACCTATCTACACTAGCTTAAACACATATATAATTTTCATCTTTCTTTTGATTTCCTGCTTACGGCAGCGATATACGTAAGTATGTAATCTACGTCTATTTTCTATTTCAAAGCACTCATTCGTTTACTAGGACCACTTCATTCAATTTACGAACTACGAGTTCATTGAGAAATGAGATAATACAATAAAAGTTATTTCGTATATTTGAAATTAAAACTTGAATGAAAAAGTAACGCATTTATACGCAGAATGCAATTGACTTTCTTAAGATCCACTCCACGCCCACCAATAAATTAGGCTCTCACGTCGCTAACGTTAACGAATCATTAATTATATAAAACTCAACTAAAATGGTTCAAGGTGAGCAAATGTTGGATATTCGCATTACAAGTACATATTCTATTCAATACGGCGCCTTAACTCATGCTGCGTAAAGGTGCGACGATCGAACAATCGAGAAACTGAACTAGGAACGAAGTTTTAGTGCTAACATTTGCTTGAGCGGTCTCATTTATAAAAATTTACAAAATCTTGTGAAACCCGTAAAGGACTAAATGCTCCGTTAAATCAAGGGTATGTTGACGACGCCGTGATATATGTAGGATAAATCGAACAAATCAAGTACTACATTTCATACTACATTGGTATCTGGATCTCGTTTCCTTATCTCAGATAACTCGTAGAAAAATGTAGAAATAAGTATTTCATTCAATCGTATACATAGCCATTCTCCATTTGCTATTGCAGTCCTGTACCTTTGTACTGACCAAATTCTTAGAATTTAAGTAATTCGCATTAGATATTTGAATATTAGATAAAAGTATCTTAATTGCTTTATCTATGCTCCATACAAAATAGTGACCCACAGTTTACAGTAGGAAAAGCTGAGTGGATGAAGGCTGAGAGTAGGTCTCACGGGTGGCAAAGTGTGCAATTTGTGAAGATAAATATAGGCAAATTCAAATCTGTGATGAAGTGAAATAGGTTAGCATATCGCATACTACGCAAAATCAGTTCAATTCAATTTGGCCGATTTAACAAATATCAAAAGTAAAGGTATTTTAAGAATCCCAGACCTGATGCAGTGCATATTTCCAAGGCTCTCATTTGAACTTGAAATTCTAGAATTTGGCTTCAGTTGGAATTACTTTTGTCAATTTAAATACAGTCATATACAATACAGCATGTTAATTCTGAACTTACAAATTATGGATGTTTACTGCAAACGTGGGAGTAGTTCATCAGTGTAACCGATATGGCTGTCAGCATTGAAGATCCACAAAACGGAGATATCGTGTGAATTAAGTAAAATTACTCCAATCAAAGCCAACAAAGTTGATTTTCAGTATTCAGGATTTCAGTAAATTCACCAGCATCTGTTATAAATAGAGACAAATTGCATTCATTAAAAACAGGTTTATGAATGAGCTCCTAGAAAGGAAGCTACTACGAAATATAAATTTTCGCACTGTAGAAAGTTGGGTTTGTCAATATTCATTCATAAATCAATTTTAACTATCTAATCTAATAGATCCGCAGAACTCAGCTTCGCGAATGAATACTGCAAGCCATGTTAAAGATAAAAGATAGTCCATATCTGGGAAACAGTAGTTATTATGAACTTCGCATAAACTGCAGTTTTCATCAAGATCAACATTTTTATTCATCATCATATCATCTTAAAAGCGAATCTAGAATCTCCATAATTTACTTACATTCGCATGCTACAATACTTCTAAAATCCAATTCAAAAGATTTTTTATCTGTTCAATTAGAAAATGCAATGCAATTTGTAAAGCTTACGGCCAGCTATAGCGATGAGTATAAATGCCTTTAATTCACGATTTTGACACAGCAGCGGGTGGTGGTGCCTTCGATTCCGACTTCGGGTACGTGATATTTATGGATTTTGCTCCTATCGTTTACTTATCCGTTTCTAATCCTCTATGGCTGGACTCAGCAGGAACTTGATACCTGAACAAAAGAATACAAATACTTGGTATTATATTAAACAATGGGAATTAACAGCATAAACGCCCACAAATAGCTCTGACATATAGAAGAATGCTACTTGTAAAAACAAGAGCTAGTCGATATCACTGACAACAACAATTTTTATTTTCAACGGTGGTGAATATGAATTATTTAAAGATTAACGCCTACGTGACCAACTGACTCCTTAAAAAACCTTAAATAACTAAATTGAGCTCAGTCAAACGGCACAAAAAAGATGACAAAGGGAATTGACCGTTGGCCATGGTTGGACAAACGTAACGTTGACAGCTGATTTTGATATTGAGTTTGTCACCTGTATCTGCAAATGCAACATGTCGTACTTCATGCGTGAACTGTATTTTTACACTAACAACACCTCTGCTATGGTGTAAAGGATATACAGTGTACGCTAGCATACCTAACAACAAATACATAATATGCCTGATACTTATAGTGGCTGAACAGACAACTGAAGATGTTTGATGGTTAATTCTGATTGTTTCATGTACCTATGTCAAAGTTGCGTCCTTGGTCGTGTGATATTGCGTTGTGATGTCAAAGTAATACAAATTAGCGCATATGACGCAACTGAGATGGAGTATCTAAAAATGAGTCAGGTGGAGGTTCCAGAAGACAGGCTCTTGTGTCTTGATTGAATGACGAGTTGAAACGCGCCTCGGATTACCCTGACTTAGGCTGAATCGTCAATTGTCACGTAGTTGACTTGACAGTTCACCCTCACTGCTCACCGTGGACAAGGATGAATTATTAAAAGTAGTCACATCAACTGAGAATTGTGCACCTTTCGTGATCCACTGATAGAAGCCCAAGGTCAGGCTCAGGCTGCCGCTGCCACACTACAAATACAACTACCCGGGGTAAATAAACTCTAGAAAAATCCCAGTCGAACTCCCGTATTTCTTGCCTTCGGTCCGGATTCGGATGACGAAAGGGAAAGTGCCACACTCGTCCTCGTCTGATGTAGTTTGATGGGATATGGGATATGGGATGAGCGACGCAAGGCAAGGCTATGTCTGTCTGTATTATGTATTGAGTATAATATCAAGAAGGCGCGGCGCCGCAGTAGTAGTGCAAAAAGGAAGCGGAAATGTACGAAGATCCGTCTGTAAAACTGAATCTCATCTCATCACTTTTTCATTCACTACGCAAAGTCACCGTTAGGAAACTAGCAGGCCCACCGGATAGCATTTTTCTATCCACAAGACGCTTTATCACCTATTCTAGTAGCCATTCATTGTAATCACCCATTGTAATATCGAACCACACAACATATTATGACAAAAATCCTAAACTTCTAACAAGAATTTGCCAGCGCTGGTATTTCGCGCACAACTCAACCTAATCTAAAGGATAAAAAGGCTAATGCGAAGTCAGAGCCGCTTTAAACGTGCATTTATTTTTTTTAGATTTTACAATGTTTGGATATAGAACGTGTGGTTAAGGCCTGTTCTAAAAATTATTTTCGCCTCAACAATCCTGGGTTTACGTATGACCATGACATATACGGTATACTCCCATGATTTACGCAAAAAATATACAAAAGTACAACATTTGACAAACTCAAGTTGTGTTAGGTTAGGCTTTGTTTGCAAACCAGCTGAGCCCCATTACATTGGCTAGATTAAATTGTTTGCTTGGATTTAGCTCATAGAAACGGAAAGATACGTCTATTCATTCCAACCAGCTGGGTAGTCCTTAGTCCTGTGCCTGTGAATTAAATCAAATTGAAATGGTGCTTTCCTCGTTACTCGATACAGTTTCAAAGGTTTCATCTACGATCTAGATTTTTTAAGTATCTAATCTTGGCTGTTAATCATTTGTGCCATGAAATTCTGAAAAATATTATTTATTCATCGAATTTGTATTATATTTGAGCATTGATATGAAACAAGCTCAGTTAAGTGTTTGATATTGGACAAAATGAAAATGCTAGTACTAATACAAAATTTCTAACCAAACGAGTACAATATGATATAAAATGTTTTATAATCTAATCATGAGTTTGCTTTGACTCGTTTTATAATTTAGGAGGAGGAGAGGCTTCAAATCAAACCCAATCTCCTACTTATTCCATTTTTATCAATTGGGAAGTTGACGCAGTAATAATTAAATCAGACTATAGATTTTTTCCAAATAAAGGCACGAATATGAATGTCACAAGTGGTTGAACTGTAGTCGTGTACCTAGTATTATTTCAAGCATTATTCTATTTTTCCTACCTTGTAGCACTATTTACACATATTCAGGCCGTGCAAACCAGTAACGGCTATTCCCATATCCAAATAGATTTATATTTTTTATCCATGTGAAATATTTCAGATTCAATGAGTTAGAAGGGTGAGAATGAATGTACGAAAATAATAGTTTTGAAGCTACAAAATCTACTTTTCATCAGTAAGTAAGCACGTACATGAGACACACACGTGTTGTAGTTTAGTTGAGGATTGGAGATTGGGGAGACATAAAAGACGTAGCAAAGCTTCAGGTCAGGCCAGCAAAACAACATACTACAGAGTTTTTAGATACAGCAGTGCAACGTGTACCTATCTATGGACAATGATACTAAGCACTATGCGTTTATAGCACAGTAGTGTAGTGTAGAATACGGTATACGGTGTTCATAATGCTATTCATATGTTGTGTGTATTTATTGCATGTACCAGCACCTACTAGATTCCGTCCTGGTCCGCTGGGTCTGACAGTCCGTAATCTAGTAGGTGCTGCATGCAAGGAGGTTCGAATTCCATTTACACTGTAACTAGAGGGGTACAACGCGAGTTTCGGTGAAAATCCTGAACTGTTTATGGGGACCGAGTGGCAGTAGTACGATTTCGTATCCCGTAGCAACATTAAAACTGCAATGCAAACGCAATGCAAAAGAAAACGAGGAAGGAAAGCGCACTACATTTGAAATTTCTTGCTCCCATCTCTTACCATTAGATTCTTTCGAAAAACGATTTGAATTTTCGCGCCAAAGTCCCCAGTCAACAAAGACAACTGGGTACCGTTAGATGCATTGTTCGTACCCCTCCAGTATAGTGTAAATGAAAACTAACAACTTTCAAACCTCCTTGGCTGCATGTACATGTGTAATGTGTAATGTGTACAAGCAGCACCTACTAGATTGCGGACTGTCAGACCAAACGTAATCTAGTAGGTGCTATGCTGCTGGTACAAGACTCACTCGAGACTCGTGATGATTGTAGTAGACGTCGACCCGGGAAGTCCTCATGAAATTCAAAATTCAAACGCAACGTATGAAAGACGAAAATCGGGAAATTCTCTAAATCATAAATAAATCACCATCCACCTGATCTGAACTGAAGCCACCACATGTGACCTGGCACCCGAAGTCACCTGTTGCCTGTCGCAGTTTGTATTGTATGAAGTCATAAGTTTAGGTTATTAAAGTCGATTGAAATTGTTGTTGAAACTGATTTTTGGTAAAAACCGTAGTACTCTGACCTCTGACTTCAAACTACCAACTACCGGCAATCCGTCAAAGGCGAAAGGCGGAAAGGAAAGCAAAACAAGTAAATACAAAGCACAGGGGTCAGGATGCCGCCCAAAAAGACCAAATACGTTAGTATAAATTCTACTTCGAGTGAGGCCCCGATTCTTCCAGGTGAGACATAACATAACATGATGATGATGCACATTTGAATAGCATTTGGTTGCAGGGGCTGACGCTGACTGCTGACTACTGATACTGACCCAGTCCCAGTGGTATAGTTACTTGTTTCAGGCAAAATGAGAAGTATAATCACAAGTTAAGAAGAAATCGAAAGTAGGGAAGGGAAGAGGGGTGGATTGGAGCAAAGGGTGCGCAAGCAGTCGACTCAGGGACTCAGTCGCTTTTTCTAAAATTGAAAACAAGTTAGATAATGTAAGTTAGTTTAGTTTAGGTTAGGTTAGGTTATTCCGAAACGCCCGAAAATGATTGGAGTGTCACGAGGAGTCCAAAAACAACTTTTGTCTGTTTGCGCACCCTCTGGTATTACACATGAGCTTACACGAACCGATTTAGGGTTTCTCAATTCGAGTAAAGAATACCAAAGGTGAAGGTTCAGGCATCAGAAGGAAGTATTTCATTGAGGGATTTTTTTTGGATTTATTTTGGGTATAGACAGAATTGTACATACAAAAGCGCGATTCCAATTACCAAGATTAATGCTTCAAAAAGACAATAATTACCTACTATGAATAGTCTATGTCCGATCGAAACATGCAACTCAAAATGTCTACTTAAATCTTGCGTCTTTATATTTTACCAGGCCGTCAAAAATGTGAGTGCCAAGCTGTTAAGCATGAATTAGTCAATAACTGTCTTTCGTGTGGCCGAGTTGTATGTGCACAAGAGGGAGCTGGACCGTGTATGTTCTGTGGAACATTGGTGAGTGAATTACCTTAATTACTGTAATTTTGCTGGCGTGAACGCTGCGCACTGTTACCGTTTTATGTCGTACTCTGTAATATTCTGATATCATTATCGTCTTTATGCTTGCTACACACAGAGAGATGCGAATTTGTAGTTACACGTTACACATTATTGCACTTCCAGTATTCATTTTTTATTTTCTTTCTAAAAAGGTACCTGTTCCATCAGATATCAGATAGAGGTTTAGAGAGTAGGTAGATCTTAATAATCCGATAAATACACAAATATACAACCTCAATTTCAATTCTCAGAAATGTTGACGTAAAAAGGAACCTAAACCCACTTTGCTTTATCAGATAATCCTTTTTATGAAGGGGGGGAGAGAGATTGTGCAATTTCGATGGATGTGTGTGTTTGAATAGAAGATTGGGATAAATCATTCTTGGATAAAAAATGAGTAGATTTATATGAATCAAATTATGTTACATGAATGTTGCGATCACTCATCAGGTGCTCACAAAGACAGAGCGAGCGAAGGCTATGACCGGAAATACGAAAGAAGCTAAGAAACTAATTGAAAGGTACAATAGGCTTGAAACTCAACAAAAGCTCATTGAGACAAGAGAGAAGGAAGCTCAAGCTGTGAAGGATCGTCTTCTCGAGTATGATCGGACTAGCGTTCGACGTACGAAAGTTATTGATGACCAGTCCGACTACTTTGCATCGGAGAATCCCTGGTTATCAGATGAAGAGAAGGTTCACATTAAAAAGAAACAAGAGGCCTACATGGAAGCGAAGAGCAGGCTTCAGAGAAAGATGAAAGTTACAATCGATTTCGCAGGTTAGTTGATGCAGTTATGTATCATATTCATTCAGGTCGTTACGAATTCAAAGATTGAACAGAGGCCTAATGCATGTACATTCATCCAGGTCGACGAATAATTGAAGAGGTGCCTGAACTTCCGATTATTGAGGATTTAGCTTTCTTGAGTATTGGAGCAAAGAACAAGAAGGACGATCGAATGTTGACTGATACGAGCGAAGGTGTGGAACTAATGAAACCAGAATTTGTAGGCCAGCTTGAGAAACATTCTAGTGGGGTTCCAATTTTATGGAGCAATCGGCTCCAAGATCCAGAACTACAAGAAATGGTGGATGCTGGCAATTGTATTTCGATTTCCCAGCCGTATGCGACTCTCATCATGGATGGAATCAAAAGGTGTTCAAATAAAATAAATAACGCATATCACGATCACGCCATACGGGTTTTGCTTATCAAGTGATTTCATACCAACAGATTTGAAGGCAGATCGTGGTACACTCCAGTTCGAGGAAGACTGTGGATATGTTCGGGCGGGAAGCCACCCAACCCTGAACTCGTTGAGCAGGTCGAACGATCGTATAAACACATAGTTGGAGGTATGTCACATGTGACTCTTACAATTAGTTTAATGCGGGCATGAGCTCAGGATTAGGTATAAGCCCCTAAAACCGATCTATTGTTTAGATGTAGCCTTTCCATCCAAATATCCTACGGGTGCTTTACTGGGATGTGTGGATCTGCTTGATTGCATTCCACAAGAGGAGTATTTGCAGCTGTATCCAACAGGAGAAGTCTCTGATCCCTATGTGTTGGTTGTTGCCAACCCTCGTCTTCTGAAGAGCCCGCTACCAATGCCAGGGAACCAAAAGATATGTAAGTTGTCTTAGAGAAATCTAGCCGATTTTGTATTCATGTGGCTTGAAGACAGGCAGCATTGATCGAATCGGGTTTCTGTGCAATTTTGTTGAATGAGGTTTAATCTGTTTTTACAGTTAAACTGGATATGCTCATTCACCAGGCAGCGAAGAAGGGACTAATTCAGTAAAACCTCTATTTTCAAGGACCGTTTAAAGCACGATGGTTATTGCGTTCCATGATACAGAATAACTTTCCACAGTGCGGATAATCGAATACAATCAATTTTACTCGGTGAATTCCCTGTCTACCTTTCTCTTTGCTCAACTTTCGAATTTATTCACATAAAATCAGCACAAGCGGCAAAGTGTTAGTAAAATCAGGTCCGTTCCAAGATATTCGTTTAGAATAAACCCTCAGCTTCTTCGGTTTCCAGATTAACATCAACGTCAAAGAAACAGGGACGCGTGGGCAGTCCAGGAATTGTTGGCATCTAAAAAGTTCACACATTCAAGATAACACTAGGCACGCACATGTCATTTTTATGAACTAGATCTTAATTAAAAATCATTTGTTTGTGACTTACGCTTCCAACCAACGGAATTATAAATCCCGCACCAATGTTCGCTTTGACATCACGAATAGGCAGGATGAATCCTTTCGGTGCTCCCTTGACTTCCGGGTCGTGTGTCAAGGACAAGTGAGTTTTCGCCATGCAGATCGGAAGATTATTGAATCCTTGTTTCTTGTACAACTCAATACGCTTCTGTGCAAGTTCGGACAGTTCAATATCCTTAGCACCATACATTTCTCTTGCAATTATGCGAATCTTTTCCTCGAGGGGCATTGAGAGATCATAAAGGAATTTGAAGTCAACGGGCAGCTGACAAGCTCGTACAACAGCTGAGGCCAAATCCCTGGCTCCTGCACCTCCCTTCGCCCAATGCTCCGCAACAACAGATTCAAAGGCACCTGCCTCCACGGCTAATTTGTTCACCAGCTCTACTTCATTGTCAGTGTCATACCTATATAATTCAAGGGACTCTTCAGCTAGTAGCTTGCGAATTCACCAGATATTCTCCCTCGATCTAAGATCTAACTCGTAACAGCTAAAAGCCGCGACTCCAAAAACAGCGACACCGGTTTGGTAACCTCAGGTTCGGTTAGGTTAAAGTGTCACTGTTTTTTGGTCTTGTTGTTTTTGTTGTTGATGTTTTCCGTGTTGTTGTTTTTGGTTTTGCTGTTTTTTGGAGTCGCTGTTTTTGGATGGACGCGATCTAACTATAATATTCCGTTCCAGCTTGTGCTCTTAAATTATATCATGTAAAACTCTAGGCTGAATCGATAAATCTGTTCATAAGCTGTGCTTACACCAAATTCATGGCGCTATTTAATGACAATACAAAGACGCAATAAGTGCAATCATACTTGAATCTGTTGAGTCCAACGACAACTGGAACGCCAAACTTCTTTGCAGCTTCAATCTGGTGCTTGACATTCTCAAAGCCTTTCCTTACCATTTCCAGATTTTCCTACAGTAAACAGTAGCACACATAGTGAAGAACTGCTTTCATTCAGTTTTTCTATAATTCAGATTGATTCTTTCGCACTCACTTGCAAATACACAGTTGGAAGTGGAGTTCCGGGAGTTACATTAGGTCCTCCACCATGCATTTTGATTGCCCGAATAGAGGCAACAATGACAACAGCAGAAGGCGTGAGTCCAGAGTACCGAGTCTTGATATTCATGAACTTCTCCATACCTGTTTAGGAAGTTATATTAGCAGCGATCGGACGACATGTACTTCAAAAACATGTATCATTATCATTAGTAGTACCGATGTCAGCACCAAATCCCGCCTCTGTCACAACATAACCATCTTTCCCGACCAGTTTGAGTGCAACTTTGTCTGCTACAATTGATGAATTCCCATGAGCAATGTTGGCGAAAGGTCCCGCATGAACAAGAACAGGTGTTCCTTCCAAAGTTTGCATCAATGTTGGACGAATTGCATCTTTCATCAAAACAGTTAAAGCTCCGGACACTCCCTGGATTGAATTGAGGCCAAACTTAGTCTATCGGTATACAGATCGGTATTTCTCTCAACACAATAGGCCTTTAGCTTACAAGATCTTCGCAGGTCACGGGAGCACCGTCGAAGTCATTTGCAACCACCATATTGCCGAGTCGGGTTCTCATATCCTTCAAATCCGTTGCCAGGGCAAGAACGGCCATGACTTCACTGGCCACAGTGATATCAAAACGGGTTACTCTCTCATGTCCAGTTTCAGTTGGGGATTGGCCAATTGTGATTTGACGCATGAATCGGTCGTTGGTATCAATCACTGAAACGAATCAAGTCAAGGCTGAATATTTGAATGTCTGAGTATATAGTACGACTTGGGCCAGGTGTCAGACGTGCTAATACCTCGATTCCAAGTAATTGTTTCTGGGTTAATGTTTAGGCGTGCAAAACGCTTGATTTCATCTTCGGTAAGAGTATCTGGATCAGTCTTATGGATTCCAAGTTTGACAAGGCGATTGAGCTGTTGTAAATTGAAAGTTTTAGATCATACTCAAACATGGAAACAATGGCATCATAATGGCAAATATTTACTGCTCACTTGAATTTTTGAGAATTTTCGTGTTCCTGGCTTTCCAGGCACAAGTCGATTATAAAGGCCCTTGTCCGATTGAGTTTTTTCGTGGAACATTCGTGTGTCAATTTGTGCGGCGAGCAAATTATTAGCTGCTGTAATGGCATGAATGTCTCCGGTCAGATGAAGATTGAAGTCTTCCATCGGAATGACTTGTGCATAACCACCACCTGCAGCTCCACCTGAAAAGGAATCAATCAAATGACCTCAGCGATAATTCAGTAAGATCCCACGGAAGCGTTCATATGTAATTCTACACAGAATTAAACGTTATTCCGTTTCGATTGAGGTCAACCAAGCACAATGCTATGCTGCCTGCAGTGCTGCCTCCTAGTGTTTCGAGTTTCGAGGCTATTGTCGCTTGTCGCCTGCACGGAAATTGTCGCCTCCAACTACTATTTCATTGTTCCCTGCCATGGAATGGCATTTAATTTAAGTGATACTAAGATTAGGTTAGGTTAGGTTTAAGCCTAATCGAAATTATAAAATAAAAAAATTAAGGTTTGCGGGGTTCCGACAAACCTTTCCTGATTGGGAAAATGAAAAGCAGACGAAGAGGCAACACTGGAGGCAAAATAGCATAGGGTTTGGTTTACTTCAACCTCATTTTCAGAAGATCACCTTTGATTCCAAAAGTGGGACCTTGAGAGGGCTGACGAACACATGCAAAAGCTGGTTTGTTCAAATGAGCTCCAAGTGCTTGGACTAAACCAACAACAGTTGTACTTTTTCCTTCGCCAAGTGGTGTGGGCGTCATACTAGAACATATGATATTTTTAAAATTATCTAAAATTGATCTGAAAAATGGCTTCACATACCAGCAGCAGGGTTGGGTAAAATCACTAGAAAATGATTTTCAAAATTCTTGACCAATATCACCGAAAATTCGCGTTCAAAATCCCAAAATCAAAATCAATCACTTTTGGCCGTCAAAATCAGATCACCAAATCAAAATCAACGATATTTTCTGAATAGAATGTTCTGATTTTAAATCGTGATTTTGAAAGCGATTTTCCAGATCCAAATAGATACTTCTACAAAATCAAAATACAAAATCAGGTCATTTCTTCAAAATCAAAATCCGAAAATCAAAATCTTTTACATGACCAAAATCATGATTTTAAAATTATTAATTCCTAAAATCAATTGATTTTGCCCAGCCCTGAATACCAGAGTATTAAAAATTTTCAAAACATTTTATACTGATCTTACGAGTTACTTTACTCACCCAGCCACAACAATGTACTTTCCATTTTCAGTGTCTTTAAGGCGGTCCAGCAAGGACAGCGACACCTTGGCCTTCTTGTTTCCATATAATTCCAACTCATCGGGCAAAATCCCAATCTCAGTTCCCAATAGAGCAATATTCTTCGGTGTCTGTGATCGAGCAACTTGCAGATCTCTGTACAAAATATAGTCGATCACCAACTACTATGGAAAATTGACTGCATGTTTAATTTCACTGAAAATGTGGAAAGTACAAATTAACCCTTTGTCGACGACTGATATGATATACGATATACTTGTGGAGCATTTGTGGATTTACGACTACTGACAGACAAAGCCCAAATGCAGATAGCGAAGCAAATTGCCCAATCACCACGTAGCAAGTTTAGCACCAAAACCGGAAAGCTTTTCTTCAGATTTCAATAGAAGCACAAGACAAGACAGTTTTAAGAAAATATGCCATAACAGACGCTTGACATTTTATTCCATTATTTTGTTTTCCGTGACAGTTCGATACAAACATGCATTAAATTATTTTCCATTATATAAATTTATATAAGATGGATGGAGAGCAAGTAAATTTTGACAGATCTCAACACAATTCTCCGGCAAAGTTATCAATTTCAACTTATAAATATATTCTTTACGTTGGTACTGGGTCTTTTGGAGTAAGGGACAGCGGTGTCAAATTCCACGAGCTGCCGCTGTTGTCTTTCAACGCTTTTGCAGCTGAGATGACCGTATTCTTCATCAACATGCAGACAGTCATTGGGCCAACCCCACCGGGGACAGGAGTAATGAATCCTGCAACCTTGCTCACTTCATCGTATGCCACATCACCGACAAGGCGCTGTCCGCTCTTCTTAGTGGCATCTAAAAGTGTGCAAGAAAAGGCATCAAAAATTAGGTGGAGTGAACTACATTGAATTTCAAGTGCAATGCAACTCAACCGTGCAGCATGCTAATATTGTAAATGTAAGTATTTAAGCTTACCAGGAATGGAGTTAATTCCACAGTCGATGACAACTGCACCTGGCTTGACCCAATCACCTTTAACCATTTCCGGTCGGCCAATACCCACAACAAGAATATCAGCAGATTTGGTCTGACAACAAAAAATGTGTTTCGTGTAAGTACTTAGTTCTGATTTTTGATTAATTCTAGTTAATACAAGGGTTGATTCATTAATTCCTTGGAAAGCGGTAAAACCGAACGAATTGAATGAATTGGGGTTAGAACTTCACCAAAAAAGTAATATTAAAGTGACATTACTGTAGCAACAACTGGGGTAAAAATATTAACATGGATAGTCATTAAAATTTTAGTCGACTCTCTATTCTTCAGACTAATGTTTTGTTTAAATTTTTAACTTTACATTATTTCTCATTTTTCTTTTACATTACAGCTATCGTTAATGGATTGCTACCTACAAGACAGTAAATTCTTAGAATATTAAAAGAAGTCGAAATATTTCAGTCTTACAGGTTTTAAAAGAATAACAGAAGAAATCGTTTTTGGGTAATTTACAAAATAAATTATTTCGTCCTGCTTGGTAAACGTTTACCAGAAACTTGGTACCTAGGTCATATCTGTTCAAGTATGGAAAAGATTGAAAAAAAAAATATGAACATGCAGAGATTTTGAATTTTTTGATGAAAGAAATGGGAGGTTAAACTAAAATTGCAATAAAAACTGCACATAGGTTTAGATATGGTTATCCAACTTTTGCTGCAATGTAACTTAGGTTAATACTTTAAGTGTCGTGAAAGTTTCAGCCCAATTCATTCATCTCCTTGGGCTTGACGACTTATCAGAAAATTGTCAAAATTATTGAAACAACCCTCGCACATACGGCAGAACAAAAATAAGCCTAATACTACCTCTTCGCTTATGTTCTTAGTCCTGGAATGACAAACAGTGACAGTGGCATCATGCCATTTGAGTAATTCGGCCACTGGAGTACCAACAATTTTACTTCTTCCTAGAACAACAGCTTTGGCTCCAGAAATGGAAACACCGGTTCTGAAAATAGAATGTAAATATTCAACCATGCATCAAGTAGTTGCGTGCATATTCATTTGAAAAACAAATAGTGAACGTCCAAATACAACTTGTTCAGAGGCTGTATGAAAAGGTACGCGTAGAAATAGAAATAGAAAAGGATAAAGATTTGGGTCCAGACCTCTTGATTAGCTCAATACATCCATATGGTGTGCATGGCATGAAACCAGACTTCAAATCCCCAATGGCCACGCGTCCTTCGTTAATTGTACAGAGCCTATTACAAGAACACTAGATTACTTTTCGTAGTTGAAATCGAAACATTATTTCAACTATTAATTCCAGAAGAACTACATAAGACGATGCCACATGACATCAAGACCCGGTGTCTGTAATAGAATCACATGATTTTAACATATCACGAAATCTTCCGCCTGACGTGTGATATTTTCCATGAGCCGTGTGACAAATGTGGAAAGTTTATCACAGAAATTGTCCCGCATGTGATGCAATAAGTTAAGTAATACTCATATCATCTACATCGCTCTATTCACTAGGTACTACTGCGCCATATTTAAATTTTAAATCAACACCAATATCTTCATTCGAGATCGAGACAGAGGCGTGCCTAAAATTCATATAAATTAGTTCATTATAGCGTATGTTGTGTACCCATCAACGTCTTTCCCAGGATCAACTGCATCAGTAATCTTGTGTGAGTCAATAGGGTTATCAGAGTCTAACGGCATCTGAACGATGATTCCATGAACTTTGGGGTCACGGTTTAATCTGTCTAGTTCCTTGAGGAGCTGTTGAGAAATAGAAAAAGGTTTCCGATTAGAATATACGTGCTAGAATTTCGTAGGGCTAAAAAACTGGATCCACACAATTCAATTTTTCATCAAATCAATGTTCCAAAAATCAAATTAAAATTAAAATTACCTCAGCCTCTGTGATGGTTCTTGGAAGCTTATGATGGACAGCATGAATTCCAATATCCTCAGCAGCTTTGATTTTCATCCGAATATAAACGTTGGAATCCTCTCGACCTCCAACTTGAACAATGGCTAAACCTGGTTGATATCCAGGATGTGCAGCAGTCATTTTCTTGACTTCATCTTTCAGTTCTTGTTGAATTTGTCTGCAAAAAGTACCACAACAAACTCAATACTTAGTTTAAGACAATAGTCAGAGATGACGTTCAACATACCATACACATAGCAAATCTGTAAAATATAGAAGCTTACTTGGAAACCTCTGTTCCAGAAATCTTTGTTGCGACATGAGTATCCCCCATATTTGTTTCTTGAACCAAACTGGTTATTGGAATTTCAACTACGAGAGTTTGAGTAAAGCTTCGCTGAACAAAATTAGCTGGTCTCCTAATCCTGGATGATGTGAACTTGGAGGGGCTCTGGATGATACTGTGAAATGCTTTTGCATGGACGACGGATTCAAGTCCAGTTCCGAGCAAGAGGCTTCTCCCTAGGCGAATCAAGATCAAGAGGGGTTGACATTGACAGACAGCAGGCAAGCAAGCAGCAGCAGTTATGGTTAGCTACACAGAAGCCACAATAATACTACTATGTACTACATAAAATGAGATATGAATATGCATACGAGAAGAGAATTTGTTTGCTTGTATAACTAGGCTAAAGTGGCATTGTGATTGTAATAGGAAGATTGGAGATTGGAGACACTACAGAAACAGAAACAGAATGAACTGGAATAAGTAGATTGGGTTGGTACATACACAACCCATAATTCGAGTTACGTAATACATATTATTTACTACATAGTTTGAAGATTTGAACTCTAAGCCGACGACGTTTGAGAAGATGAAGATGATCTCTTCCGAAAGCATGGTCCCATCCCAAGGTTCAACTGTCGTCGGCTTAAAAAGTTGTTTCGGATTCTCGTGCTTGAGCTTTGTCCTTGGTATACAGAGTGCAGCAAGAAGACCAGAACCGAACTCGTTTCCTTGTATTAGATTATTTGTTTAATAATTCAAAATTCAATCCACGCTTTACTTTCGTAGCTCGGCTCCCAGCAGCAGCCATACCATACTATGGGCCTTCTCCTGAGCCTCGAGCTGGAAAATGTGTTCTTATCTTGTTGACTCACGAGAGAGACCTTTGTTTACTGTTTTCACAAATAACAAGGAAAATTATAAATCCTATGTTGTAATCTGAGTCATTGGAATTGAAGAAGAAATGTGAAACGATAATATGTGCGAATAATATGCATTATTTAATTGAGTATCAAAGCTATGAGTACTATGTTCATTGAAAAAATATGTACATCCTAGCCTAATGCCCAACCTATGCAGAACCCACAAACTTAATGGTCGTTCTGGAATCCTAATGTGCATATTCTAAAATCTCAGATCGAAAATCACAGTCCTTCGCTGTGCGGAAATGTTTTAAGTTACATTACATTAAAGTCAAGTCATTAAATCCACGAGCTTAGCATATGAAATTACGCCCAGCAAACCCTCCCTCTTCTTTTGACCTCTGCATGTAACGCCACTGAACTGCTTTAATGATTTATAGACCTGTGTCGCACAATGGGAGGGAATCAAGGCTCGGGAATACTGATATCGGAGTCCCACAAGGAGGAATTTTATCTTGCA
>JAQFXZ010000340.1:0-21372 GCA_034694025.1 Ceratophysella scotica | reverse complement strand
GATTTTCGTCAGGGTTGGGCCGGTCAATTTTTGACCAGGGTAGTACCATAGGCACCATCTGATCCGTGTATGCCTGATTTAAGCACAATTTTACTCCACCACAAGAAGGCAACACCTGTAGGCGATATACGATAGAGTAGCATGGGGCTTGGTTTACCTCAACCTTGTATCTCATCGACTGTGAGGCACATTCCTTTCTGAAGTGTTCGTCCTAATCAACTAAAATCAACAAAATAATGGCATGCATGTTGAAAGTGTGAAACAGTTCGTAACGTTGTAGTGCTTGATTTTTGAATATTCTTGTCAATGGAAAACAAAGTTCGGAAACTTCGAAAATGTCTGAGATTGAGAACAAGCAAAATACGCATAATATTCAATATGGCGCAGCTATGCTGTCGTCAGAGTTCCTTTGCATAAAATACAAAGAAAGCCAAGTGCAATTTCAGAGAAGGAGGCCACACACACCGCACTATATACTTAACCAGAATTGCCAACGAAATAAAGAAATACTATGTGACGAGTGCCCAAGTGCCTGATACGATTGAGCAGCCTCCATCACTGAAATAGCGAGTAATTTCTTGTGATGTGGGTGGTTTCTTTACTTTGAAACTCGGTTAGTTACATTTGTGTTGAAAATTTGTCAAAACCTCCAACCACACATCCGCTTCATCTTCATGGATTGGCGATTGGCTAATAGGTGCAATACAAGATGCCAATTTACCGTCGTTAACTTTACAAATGATGTTGATTCATGTTGAACGTACTACATTGCTGTACAATAATTATGGTACAATGATTTTTTACCTAAACAAACACTTGTAATTTCAGTTACATGTGAATATCGCATCGTATCTGAGTATGCATGTATATATTTTGTTTGTGTATCCAAATTGCAATAGTCAAAGGCCTTAATTTTCTATTCATAGCAGAAAACACGCCTCAGTGATCCACAAAAAAGTCACATTTAATTTATTGACGTATTAGAACACGATCACTCTATTCTTTATTCGCTATGCTTCTTGGTACACCCTGTAATTGAGAGATAAAAAAAACTTTCAGACAATGGTAAAAATGTATTGGTCTGGTTTCTTTTCTGCCTCAATAAACATAATTCTGAATGAAGAGTGAGTTGTGTGACTGTGAGTTATGGCGCCTGACTACGCTGTGAAAGGCTTGGCAAGCACATTGGATTGGGATCGGAAAGTAGGAAACTCCAAAGACAAAGGCATATCCATGGTACGGATCGCTTTGAATTGGGTTGACTCAACAAATCGTAATTGATTTATTTGTCCATTTCCCAGAAATGATCTCAATTCCGTGTTCCCTGTAATTCTTAGAATATTTACAGTGCAGAATGCGAATGCGAATGCTATGAATAGAAAGACGCTTACTCGTTTATCGAGTGAAAGTTTGGAAGAAATGAAGTTATTTGGTAATTTACACAAAGCGTGCGTTACAGTAGTACCATGAGCTAAAGCTACATACATAAAGCTTTGCATGCACAGCAGCACAACAACGCCGATCCTGAAAATTGAGAATGGTTTGGTGCAGTGACAGCACATCAGCATAGCATCTTGAAGCATGTGAAAGAAAATTTCCAAATGCTCAACCATTGAAACGTTATGTCGTGGTAGTTAATTTAAACAACCTTAGCGTTTCACTCGGTGGTGGGTCAATTGTATCAAGGGAAACGCGTCGCTCGCTTTTGTCTACAGTGTCAGCCATTGTTTATAGTTTTCTACAGAAAAACATGTGCAAGAAAAAAAAATTGATTAGAAAATACATCTAGAATTCGTATTTTGAATTTCTGCTCTTAGCTAGTAGTTTCAAAGGTTCAAAGTATTTTTCGCAGCACGAAACTTCAATTTACGAACAACACTTGAAATACTTCCTAGTCGGTCACTTGGGTGTAAACTAGTCGGGTAAAACCAAACCTGCAACCTGTAACCCGTAAGGCTAGGCTAGGTTAGATATTTGAGTTGAGTTTAGTTCAGGTGAAAATTTTGACAAAATAAAATTTAGGCTACAAAAAATCGATGTATTGCCCAACTGGTTTTCGCCTAACGGACCCGGAATCGATAACCGTAAGCTTTTTCAAATCAGAATATTTGTGGTCAGGATACTGAACGCGAACGCCCCATTTAATTATTGACACTGTAGGAGGATCACAGGAGGATACATAGTATTTTCAATGCCAAACGATGCTTTGTGCAGAAGGACGAAGGACTACTAAAAATGTCAAATAACGAAATCCTCGGAGATAGTGCAACCTCTCGAGAAAGGGCATTTCCAGCAAACCGAACGGACAATAGTTATTTACTGTTTACTTGTGTCATCAGTCGTCAAGGGATTTGCCCTGTGATCCTTCCGAATGAGTGCGTACATAGGATACATTAAATTACTTCGTATCAGGTTAAGCTATTCTTGACTTGAAAAGTCATTCTGATGTCTGATCCCCTCGCCTCTGAACGAGGAGTGTCAAGGGAAAAAGGTCTGCTAGTGTATGGAGTCCTAGCAGCAGCGTCCTATCTAATGCGTACAAAGCACAAAACAAATGTGACAGTTATGACTCCTTTGACCTTTCAATCCCAAACTAATGGACCTGTTTTGTGTGGTACTGAAAGTGAGTCAGAGGTGCCTTACTGACGAGTTTATTTGTGGAACAGCAATACATATTTCATTTTGTGTATATTTATCGCTTCGCATGATATGATAATTCAGCGATATTCACATGATGTTTATATTATTACAGAAGAAAGTAGTAGCAAAGCAGCCCAAGAACGTTGAATATTGACAGAGTTCCAGTGCTCAGCTCAGTGCTCATACCAGAAATCACAAGGGACTTCATTCCTTCCGCAGATCTTAACATTGACACAACGTAAATTTCAAGAACAATAAACAATAACGAAAAGGAAGTTCAAGGCGTCGGTCCACCAATAGTTCCAGAAATGAAGTTCAATCCGTTTTGCTGTCTACAAATTCCACTCCAAAAGGCACTGAAAGTAACGGGATGGGTGCAGATTGTAAGTTTCAAAAAGCCCTATTTTTACGAGTAATATTTTAAAGTGATGCCCCGAAAAGTACATTGTAAGTACAAAAGTACATACTGAATATTCGGCTATGAAGTACTCGGCGAGCCGAATTTTCAGCCAAAAATGAGAGAAAACCCATCATTCAGTGCCTAATATTCGACCAATGGCGGGAAACCCAACAATTCTGTACTGAGTATTCAGCCGGCAGAATATTTATAGCTTGTAAATGATGATATTGACATTAATATCAGATGAAAATCTTTAGCGCAGTCAGAAAGGGTATTCAATTAATTGCCAAAACTATTCGGCCGAACACAAAGTCAAATATTCGGCAGATGGCGGAAAACACGACTATTCGGCGTCGAATATTCGGGTCATCACTAGATTTTACTGGTCAAAGTCAATGGCTACCTTGAATCTATGTCAACTAAAAACATTGAATCGAATATGATACGCTTCACGCCACTCCAAGCTGCTGAGCGCTCTGTGCATCAAATCCAAAATTGGAATCACTGTCCTTGGCAAATATGGAACAGATGGGTCAAAATTAACGACGACGCTGAAGTAGCCGCTTAATTAGTTCAAAACGTGACAAATATAGTTTTTAATGTACAATTTAGCATATTGTGAGAGGAATTTAAGACTAGTTAACTGAGCCTAATTAAATTTTGGTAGCTATTTGGCCCTTGCGAGCAAATCAACCATTCGGCAAAAAACAAAGTCCTTTCCATAAATAGTCTACTAATTCACGAAACCACATCCGTACGTCATATGCCATTAGAATCCGTATTTCATAAAAACAAATTGAATTTACAGGTCAACGGAGCCCTTTTCATTTTCATTGCGAGCATTCTTCTAATCTTGAATGCCGTTGATGAGACAAAACAGGGGCGCGAGGTGGACGGCGATGACATTGGTCAGTGAATCACTATTTAAAATTTGAAACGTAGCTTTACTCTTTTAGCTGCCCATCAAAACGTTTTTAATCTAATATGTACTGATAACAGATGTGATAGACGAAGGAAATTCCTTCTTCGAAGGAGTCATTTCAATCTTAGCTCTCTCCTTCTATGGACTTGGAATGGGCATGCTTCTGCTCACGGGAGCAACTCAGGTAAAAATATATTTTACTTTTCCTACTTGTATTGCCCTTTATAGATGATCAAATGTACGTGGATTCGATTTATTGAAAGTTCTAAAAATCAAATATCGATTTCAGAGAAGCCATCGTAAATGTCTCATATGGCTGATTGGAATTGCCGTGGAAACGTTGGTCTACTTTGTTCTCTCCTGCGTCATGTTCAACAACATAAGCCGTGGGGAAGCCACGTTCGAGAATGTGGAGGGCTTCTTGTTCCAGATCGGGATCAACATTTACCTGATGGTAATCGTCTTTGCATTTTTAGATGAACTCACATCTGACATCAATACTACGGTGGGGGTCAGCGTTTAAGGACCATTGGACCGCAAGTGAGTTTTAGCTAAGCATGACAAATGCCAATGAGCTAGCAGCAACAACTTCGACAGAGGTCTTGAGACTAATTTGTATTTTGTATTTAACTAATTGACTTCCTACGTAAGAAATAACAAATAACGTTGTGCCTTAATTTTATGCATTTTACTGAAAATGAAATAAATCATTTGATACATTGTACATGTTGTGCCTTGTGCCAGCTGTCCTCTATTTTTTAAAAATGGTCTGCGATTTGGAATCAATTGTCAACTCGGAATGATAAAACTTGAAAAATATTCCCACAAGTCCCTGAATAACATACATTACGTGAGGGAGTAGCAATTGTACAATAGTTGCCGAATCGATATGTCGTGTAAGCCCGAGTGTTCAGAAGGGCGAATTGGATTATGGCACTGTATAACAAACAAAGTGACTGGAGAGGGCTTTTGGAGAGAAGCCTGGAATTACGTGCGTACATTTCCATGCTCTCGGTTAGGTTGTCAAGCGTGGAAACTAATAAACTAAATTTCGCATTTCATATTAATCAATACGACCAACGACCATGCAGATATCACTGATTCCCTTCTTCCCCTGCTCCTCTTCACTCCGCCTCTCCGTTTCTCCGTATCAGAGTGGAATAGAACTTGAATAAGATTTCTGTATTTGCATGTCAAGAAAAGCTCAGCATTATACGCTGCTTCATCCATCACAGGATTATTCTCTTGTTTGCACGTCCTGTCTGTCTCCATCTCAAGGAAACTAATTTTTTAAACCAATATGCATACTGAGTCAGCCAAAACTTGTAACGTATTCGTGGGGCAGAATACGTGAAACAGGATTGGCATTTGGGAATATTTAATTCAATCATGATTTATGATAGAGTATGTTTGATTTCATTTTTTGCACTTTAAGGACGACATACCCCATCGGCCTTTGGCCTCATACCATACAAGATGCTTTGTTTAAAATTAAATACGATTCACCATTTGTACCGTACGCAAAACGAGCGCCACATTGCGATGCTAGACACCCAGTCAAATTTGAGCTCAATTAATAGAAAAGTTCAGGAATTAAGCTATTTATAATTAATAAGAAACCATTTTGGTTCTTTAGCTTAATAGCAATCCGAATTGTCAAGTTAAGCTGAAACTTTGGGAATGTATTGGCAAAATATATTCACCTCGCATAATGGTGTTCGTTTATTTGTAATCAAGAACTGGTGACTCATTTAATTTTAAATTAAGCATTTTGTATGAGGCTGGATGAGGTCGATGGGGTATGTCGTCCTTCATGTGACTTTAAGTACGTGATGTAAGATGGACCAAATGAGAAGGACTAGAGGATAATTTGTTAAAACACATGATTTTTGGAACTTTTAAATGAAATAACGAATTAAAACCATCCGATAAAAACCACACAAAACCACAGATACGTATACGGAAGGGCAGATACTCTACCTATCTTATATCTGTGCACAAAATCCATATTACTGTAGAATCAGAGTAGAAAATAATAATTAAACCAACTACGATTTACGATTTGTACTAAAATTCTTAAAACTCATGGTAAAGAATCAAAGAATTAAATATGTTTCATGAGAAAAACATTTAAAATATTCAAAATAATACAAAATTCAGATATTTGATTCCATTGATTAACCAATTTTTTAAAAACCTTTAAGCAGATACACTCCACATGTGAGCGTAACGTAAAGCGGCGCCTGTCTCTTTCAGAATAGGTACAGTATCCTGCTAAATTCATTTCCTTTTGCGAAATTCTGATTGGTTTAAATTTTGAAGGAAAATGACGAATAAATGCATCCATCCATCCATATGAAAACCTTATTAAAATTGATTTTAAAAAATCAAAAAACTAATATACCAGAATATTTCTTTTAAACTCATTGTAGAAATCAAACAGTTAAAAATATTTCATGCGAAAAACACTTAAAATATCCCAAACAGAAAATGGTCAAAACCCTTAAAATTATGTGTATTCCACATGTGATCGTATTGCTTAGCCTACTTCAACAACAGTAATGTTAAATGCATTCGAATATCAGATGATAATTTACCTGTTGGTCCAGCTTAAGTTTCCGAGCAATAGGAACAGGAACTGAGGCCACCAATTCATCTCCGCCTCCACCGCTCATTCTTTTCATTTCAAAACAAAATATCCGAATATCAAGACACGGCTTCTTCGCTTTGAGAAATATTGTGCAGGTGAAGGAGACTACATAGGAATGTGAAGGTAAACCGCACACAACACAGACGAGCGTCAATTCACAGAACCACAAACAATATTTTAACTAAATAAAGCTGCTTCCATCGTCAAAATTGATCAAAATTGAGTCAAATGCCTTGTCACTCTCCAAGTATTTCATTTGAACTAGAAATCGTAATAGGAGCCCACAAAGCTCCCAGACGAACCAAGTACAAACTCCGTTTGTTATTCATTTCTGTTCAACGTGGATTTGTACTATTATAGTAACATTGTTTCCAAAATGACAAAAGAGCACTTTGGAGGTAACACTGTGACTAATTTGAAATGGAAAGTTTTACTTCACTTCATTGTCCTTTTTTACTCAAAGAATGCAAGACAAGGAGCTGAGAGGAGAATTTGTGCAAAAATGCGTGTGTCCACTGTCCGAAAATCAAGTATAGACAATAGTTGAGATTTGAGTCAGAGCTAGAGCCAATTCAGTCTTGACTTGACCAGAAACGAAAACGGAGTAGCATTGTTCCCAAATTCTCTGGTGTGACAACTGGCTCAGGTGTGCATCTCCAACTAATATCATTAATCTGACAGTAAAGAAGCAGAGGAAGGAGATTTTGAGTGATAGGGGCTTCAGAGCGGCTCTGTGTGTGCACACACCGTTCACGTTAAAAATACAAAAACTAGGAATTATGACGAGTGAATAGTAGATCAGGGTCATGACAATAAGCAGAAGAGCAAAAAAAAAAGGAAGGCGAAAAATAAACGTGCCGCTGAGCGTGCAGCACATTGCGGAATCTTCATTTGTTATCTTCACATAATAGGAGCGCATCAATTTCACTTAAACCACAAAGCCCAGACTCTGCTAATGAAGTAATAGCAAAAACAGAAATGTATAACGTATTACGGTTCAACTTTTCTTAAACATTTGAACTCATTCAGGTAGTTCTAATAACTCCTAAGTTAAACTTGATCTTAATTTTATATCTGGTTCAGTCGTTCCATTGGTTTGAGTCTTATGCCGAAAATATGCTAGAGCGAGATCAAGCAATTAGGTTAAATTAAAAAAAAGCCTCTTATCGATTTCGAGTCTAGAAAGGTTTACTCAAAAATGAAAGACAATACGAATTTGATTTTTTTAAATATAAATTTGTGCCTTTTTATATAAGTAAACTTAATTCTCGTTTCATGGCATCCTTTGCAAAATCCCGGCAGCATATTTGGAAATCGTACATGGGACTTCAAAAACTCTTTAACTTACTGCTTTATTCTGGTAGACCACTTATCACATTATATCGCACGTTTTGCCAATACCCAACCTTCCTAAAAATATGACAAGTTGTCTCTCATAAGAAATTTTTTACATTAAACAAATTTTTATGTACGATATCAAAAATTGCAAATAATATGAAGTTGATACCAGTGTTCCAATGATGAAAAGTGTTTTTCCGAAGGTTCTCTTCAGAAAATTAAGTGCTCAAAATTTAATTCCTAATCCTGATGAAGGATAAATCGTTCCTAGTTAATGAAGAACTCCGCGTTCAACGCAGGATAAAATTGGATGGTGATTTAATTGAAACACAGAGTCTTGTTGCATGCCGATTTGTCTGACGCGAAGCGTAGTGCAGTGGAGCAGATTGAAAAATAAGTATTAGGTGGAGTGAAAATAGGTAATATCTATATTAGCCCTCACGTACTTACTAAAAAGTTTAGCAAATAGTGTACAAAGTAAACTAACGGGATTGAGGCGGAAATTAAAGAGGAAACGAGGAGGAATATACTGTGTCAGAGGGGCAAAAACCGTGAAAATGTGTTTACGAGAGTGAATCAGATTTCCTTATAACTTCGATTTCAGATAGGCAGGCACTTGAGAATACGTATGGTAGGTGGAAGGTGCCTGCTACATAGAAGCATCATGAACCACACTCTAGTATTGTCAATTAAAAATAGACAGGTGCTAGGCCATTGTGCCCTTATTGAAATGCAAAATTCAATCCATTCAATCAGTGCTCGGAATCTGGGAATTAAACGTGAAACCTAACTACGGAATGAGGATATTCATGCAGTGAGTTCCAATAAGCAGGATGTAGAATATGGAATTTTTATAACTAACCCTGTCGTTGTATTGTAGGCCCAGTCCATGATAATCACGTATCACGCCTCACTCGCTTCTTCAAAAGCAAGGGAAATAAGCTAAAAAATATAATCAATAAGTCAAAGCTTGAGAGAATCTAGGCGGACGACGGATAGTCTCTAATTAAAACCATGAAGTAATTATTTTTGGCCTGACTTGCTCCGCTATAATTAGAAAATTATTGATGTCTGCCTAAAGTAAATGCCCTTCTCCTCCTGCTTATGTCCCGATTTGCTTTAGCAATTAAATCTTGGAACAAGCCCTGTTCAACACACGTTCATAATTTAATTATATCTGCCACCTTCCAAAGAACGGACTTGTAGCGTCTGTCCATGCCTATTGTACTGTCGAAGCGTAACTGAACTGACCATTGTTATAATTCCCACTTGCACTGCGGTCTCCTGCGTCCATCTCAGCTAAATATTTCATGAGCCCACCTGACGTAAAAAGGGTTAATTATTATATAAAGGAGCCATGTACACAATAGATGTGCCCATCTTCCGAATCCATGTTCCTGGAAAGGAGGTCAGAGAGAACATCTCAACCCTGACATTCCAATTCAAAAAACCTAATGCTCAACTTTTAATTCTTTCTGCACTATTTCACCCTCACTTTAGTTCACCTGAGTCAAAATAAAAAGGCTCTTTGAAACCCTTTCCTACCGCTCTAATTACCAATACTGAGCTCATTGCTTCACCCTCTCCAATCTGCTCTTCATTCCCTTTGAACGAATGCCAGAATTAAAACTTACGTTGGAGTGGTTGGATCGGATTACCAAAAGGCCTGACGCCGCAACAAAAGATTGGAACGTATCTCAAGCCAAACTGGTAGACACAGGCGTTAGGTTCGCAAATTCCTCGATGGATTTAAGGAAGAACCCATTCAAGTTCGGTTGGAAAGCTTAAGTGAATGAATAGTTGAGAATATGCGGATTGAATATGAGAAAGGAGTAAAATTGGGGACATGATTCGATCAACGGCTCCCGTCTGACTCTGTGTCTACTTTCTATTGGAGAATCCGCAGAATAAGAAAGTCGGGAATTATTGGAAAACGAGAAATGTTTGGTTATTAGAAGCAGGAGTCACACTATTGACAGGACAGACTGGCAGTACTACTAGAAAGTCCTGGGTTACGTTACACGGCCTAGCACCATGCCCATTGAGACGTTTCCTGCTCCTGTCGTTGTTGTGAACTTGTGAAACCATGGCAACTTAGTACTACACTACTACTGTACTGGCACCCGCCGCCCTCAGGTCTTTCAACCTCACTACGCTTCTATAGTCTAGCTTTCCGCAGCAGGGCTGGAGAACGGAGGGCTATCAGCTATTATCACTTGACAGGACTTTCATAGCCTTGACTCTCAAATATGCAAAATGCAAATAAGCAAAAGTTTCTGGAATAGCCGAAATCCACTATCCACTTAAGAAAACTGTTGTCCTCCTCTCCAGCCAATTTACGTCACAGAATGTATACACTTGCTTCACTTCTTTGTCAATCATCCAAATGAAATTATGGGAGTTTGGAGCAAGAACAAAGTCAGCTAAAATTGTAGCGATGTCAACGACCTTCGACAACGATTACTTGAATTACTAAATAGGTGAAAATTCTTCTGGGCTTTGCAGACATTTCTTTGTTAAAGGTTCATTGTTTTGCCTTTAGACAGAAATCCAAACCTCAAACAGCTTCGTTTATGTCACATCTGACACTTCTCACGCCAGTTTTATCTTTAATCCGTAATCCGTGCAAAGACTCACGCTATAAAGTGTAAATATCAAATGTCAAGCAAACTGACATTCGGAGTAGGAAGAACTGGAAATGTGCATGCTTTAAGACGAGAGTTGACGCAATTGCACATTGGATATTATTTTACTGGTGTAATTTACACAAACCGTGTAGTGCACAAATTTTTATTCGCCAATTCGCCAAGTGCAATGCAATAGTGTATATCCATAGGCATCCATCTTCCTTAACCCATAGTAGTTTTCCGACACCCCACCCACAGCACGGACTAAGACCAATCACCAGGAAATTATCCCAAAATTAGAACAAGAATTGAGAAAATAGTAGAATACATACATAAGTACCTATTTCTAAGTTAGAAGTGAAAAATATAAAGTAGTGTTGTATTACGATATTATATATTATTTTTTCGCATCTGAACTACATAATAGAATTAAAGAAAACTTCAATCCAGATTTGCAAACGTCTTGGAGAAGCATATTCAACCGATGAATTGTAGAGAATAATGCAATAATTGAATAAAAAAAGCGAGGAAGGATCTGTTGCTTATGATAGTGTTAAGTGACTATGGAGTTTATTACCATTCAAATCATACAAAGTTGGTATTAAATAAGATGGAACAGATATTACAAGAAGTAGGTATCTCCTAAATCCAAATCTGGGAAATGAAAAAGAAATTGAAGACTGAAGACTGTATATCATCAATGGTGTGCGTGCAGAAAATAAAGCCCAAGCCCAACTGTGAAAACTCCGAGATCCCTACAAAAGTAACGAAGTAGAGTATCCAGTAGACAAGACATTAAAAATAGATTTAGAAAAGAATTGAGAATTGAATTAATTACAGACTGAGTTAAAAACTGATGAAAGGAGCAGAATTAGCTCTGAAAATAAATTAGCCAGTATTAAGCCGTAATTGCCAGTTGTGTAGGCCAAAATTAGAATTATTTTAGTGTAGGTAGTCTTAAAATATACAATACAATCAAAACGATGGTTAGAAATGAATTTGCGAGTGTTTGAGTACCTTACAACTTCATCAGAAAGCGGTTTTAAAAAAAATTAAATCTCTATTGTCTCAAAGAGATGAGGGAAGGCGAGAATCGTACAACATTACAAGCAACTCCTTCGTGCGAAACGCAGAGCGGGACATTCAGCTTCACAGAACTTCCACGCAGTTCATTCTGTGTGCTGTGTGCAGTCAAAGTGAATAGAGAAGGCAGAATGGAAGGCGCCGTAGAAGTAGAAGAGAAACCGCGTACCCTCTTCGTGGGGAACGTCCCACGGACCGCGTCCAAACGGGACATTGAGACGATCTTCGGGGACGTGGGGCCCTTGAAACGGTGCTTCATCCAGTACCCTCGCTCAGGTTAGGCACTTAACTATTCACGTAAACTTGAGCTCGGTAAAACCATGGGATTCCTAGCACAGAAAGACTGGGACTGGACATAGCGGGAATTTCAAATTACTCACCACGAGCGAATTAAGAATTACCATGTGCTTTCGAAATTCATTGAATTCTTGGTTTAATTGCCGTAGGATATTTGTACGCTGCCATAAGCGACAGTAATGACGTGGAACTTATTTTACACGATCGGAATGCAAATGAGAAATGAGAATGAGCTTCGCAGCCGTAGCACATGGCCTAAGTGTCTTGGTTCATGACTGGCAACAATCATTTTTTAGCCTAAGACAAAGAAGAGATGTAGAGAGAAATATCAACTAATCGTGGATAGCGGTAGACTGTAGACAGTGACGGTATCATACACCATAGATTAGATATGAAGCATAGCTCAGTATATCCTGGCTACACGTAGTCAGGAGACTGACCTCAGATATCCTATATTACAACATATGAGCGATGATCTACAGACGAAAATGCAAAATCGTATCGTGTATGACAAGTGCAGAATTATTTGAGTAGAAAATTTGAATTCATGGAGATTGTGCGTTAGAAAGCTAAGCAATCAAATTGTCGCAGCTTGTTTGTATTTTGAATAATATTGAACTAGATATGAAATGTAATGAAACAAACTTAGAAAAGAATCATTGCGTGCGGCGTGACTTCCAAAACTTACAATTCACCAAATGCTAGCTGAAGCAAAGTACTTAGTGCTCATAAGTAAAAGTACTCTGTGCTCTAAACAATGAATGAATGACAATGTCGGGGGAAGGGGGGAGCCATGGGAGGTTGCCATGGGAATTTGTGCTGCCAGTCTACCGACGGCACTGTTCATTTACTTAAATCGTAAAGACCAAGGGGATTATGAACCTAAACGCTGTTTAAATATAGGCACAAACAAACGACAACCATATACTAAGAGATAGGTTGTCAAAATTATTGATTTTGCCGGGGGGATGGCATGGGGGTCATTGGATATCATTCTCATCTCCTTGCCAACATGTCAAGGAACGGCAAAAGTCCCAATACAACTCAAGGATCAAATCCTATCTCTTAGTATCTACCTTGCTTGTCACCTGCAATTAGCATGGGGTTTGTGCCTGTAGACTAAACACGCAGCAAAACTGCGTCTAATCCTCTGCGATAATCTGTTTCATAAAGGCGTACTAAACACATGATTTCAAACTACTTATATACAACTTCGTATATTGCATTTGCAGATGGGAAACATCAGGACGACGCAACAATAGCCTATGTTACCTACGCCCTTCCAGAAGATGCTGCAGCTGCTCTAGAAAAATTAGAAAATTATAAAATCGGAGACAATAAACTTATAGTTAAGTTTGGTAAATCGAGAACTGAACAACAACGGGACAGACCATTGAGAATCAGAGCTCCTGCTTATGATGCTTCCAACTCCAATCCCAACCGGGAACCGCTGGCTCCAAGACAAAAACCACCAAGGCAAAAAACCATCAATAAAAAGCCGCGACTCATTATAAGAAATCTCTCGTTCCAGGTAATAGGATGCCTAGTTTAATTCATATAAGTACATAATATTGCAAGTAACTGAATTTGACGGGCTGTGTGTGAATATCATAAATGACACTGTGTCATTGACTTCTAGGTTACTGAAGAGAAAATCAGAAAGTATTTCGAGCCATGTGGCAATATCAAGGAGCTTAATATTCTGAAGAAGCCGAATGGAAAACTTGTTGGATGTGCCTTCATTCAGTACGAAACTGTCCATGAAGCGGCGAAGGCTCTAAAGGAGTTGAATCTGAAACCATTCATGGGTACGCTCGAATTTTCATGCTTGGTCTACGTACAAAATCATTACAAAATCAAATATTATAGTAGAAACTATTGTTCCTTTCATTGTATTGTAGGTCGTCCCATCGCCATTGATTGGGCTTTAGCAAAGTCCAAGTTTCAAAAGACCGGGAAAGAGGAAGTTGTTGCCGAGGATTCTGAAAATGTAGAGATCCCAGAAGAACTTGACGTCAAAATCAAAGAAGAGCCAATAGATGAAGACGATGAATATGAATTTTTGGGCCACTCGGTCAAAATTAAGAAAGAGGAACCGGATGATGAAAAACCTCGAGCCAAGAAACGGAAGCGGAACGACGATTCGTAAGTTCTTTTATTAAGACGTAGCACGCTAGCTCAGCAAAAGGTTTCGTACATGAGCATTGAGCATGACTGATGTGTACTGAACTGATTGAATATGGAAATTATCTTGGAACTGAGCATATCGCAATCGCAAACAAACATGCTTGGAAAATCACAAACGTCACATGTATATATTATATTTCTGTAGGTCGACGGATGAAAGTGACAACGATGACTCGGATGATTCTGGCGAGGAGGACGAGAAACCTCGTAAGCTAAACGAGAATGACGCTGATGAAGGAAAAACCTTATTCTTACGAAATCTAGAATTTGAAACATCAGAAGAGAAATTGAAGGAATTCTTCGAACAGTTCGGCCCGGTAAATTATGCAGTGTTGTGCAAGGACCGTTTAACGGAGCATCCCAAAGGAACGGCGTTTGTCAAATTCAGGGTAAGCTTAGCCTGCAAATACTCAAAGTCGAATGAAATGTCTGTGCTTTAAGATTTCCTGATTTTTAGAATTCTGCTGATCTCACCACATGTATGGAGAAGTACGATGAAGACCCTGACATGTTTGTAATGGGTCGTCGTCAGTTTTACGTGACCTTGGCTATTACCAGGACGAGATTAGGGCAAAAACTTCAGGAAGGAGTTAAGAAAGAACCAAGTGACAAGCGAAACCTGTTTTTGGCTAGAGAAGGATGTAAGCAACGTTCATAATACTTGATGAAATATTTAATACTGCAGCAACTTGCTAACTTACTTTGACTGTCTTTACTTCAGTTATTCGCCCTGGAACGGAGGCTGCCGAAGGAATGTCTATTGCGGATGTGAACAAACGAGCCGGATTGCATCAAGTGAAGAAGCAGATGCTCAAGAATTTGAAGATTTTTATTTCAGATAAACGACTCTGTGTTCATAATCTTAGTCCTTCGTATACGGATAAGCAACTTCGAGCCACCTTCTTGAAACATGCGGGTGAAGGTGCCAAAATTACAGAGGTAACTAATTTAAAGTCCCAGTGAACTAAATTGCTTCTTCATTCGTCCCGCATCTGTAATTCACGTGGCCTGTATTGGATTGCAGGCAAGAATAATGAGAAACATGAACGATCGTGACCTTAATGGAGTCGCTCGTTCGAAGGAATACGGTTTTGTCGCCTTCACGAAACACGAACATGCCTTGAAAGCTCTCAGAGCCATCAATAATAATCCTAAAGTCTTCACATCTGCCAGAGTAAGTGAATAATCCAAGCATAAGCATAGTTTCATACTCACTTATATGTAGCAATTGTGAAGAGTGCTTTGAATGTTCTTCGAATGACAGAGACCCATTGTGGAGTTTTCACTTGAAAACCGAGATGCGCTGAAGGCGAAAGAAAAGCGAACGGAGAAAAGCAAGGAGAAATTACGAACGACTCCAGTAGTTGGCGATAGCATATCGGAAAAGGACGGAGAAAGCAAGAAGAAAGGGAAGAAGAAGAAAGTGAAAACAGAAGCGAGTGCAATGAAGGAAAAGAACGATCTTAGGAAGATTCATAAAGGTCGAGAATCGGAACAAGTTGGGCTTCCAGAGTTTTCTGGTCTCACGGCAAAGGTTGGGATTTCAACAATTCCCAGTCTCAAAGCCAAAGGGAAGATTTCCAGGAATAGTTTAAAACCAGCGAAGCAGAAGAAAAAGGGTCAGCAACAGGAGAGAAGGATGCGTGAGCCCAAGTCAAGGCCTAAATTCACAAGGGACACAGGAGATGACGTTGATCGACTCGTGTCTCGTCATAAGCAGAAGACTCAATCGAATCCGGATTCCTCTGGTTCGAAAAAGAAGCGTAGAGAGAAATGGTACAAGTCCTAATTGTTCCCAAGAAATTAAGCCTCGATTACTGTTTTTATTGTGAAACCGATTTTGTTTTTATATTTAATAAAATAATTTCAATATCCGACATTACAGAAGCGCATGATTGTGTTTTAATCTTTACTTTTAGTACGAGTTTAAAATGGATTTAATATTAAACAATGGTGTTACCGTTTTATTAACATGTTAGCATGTTACTAACTTTACAACTTAAAACACTAGAATACTATATTGATATTGTCGAGATTTAAAAAATAAAGCAAGAAAAAATTACGGAAATCAATAAATACATAGTTCCATGATATGAGCTGTGGACCAAATCAGAATTTTTGACGATTTTCTCACCTTCACTACCCAATTAATAAGCCACGGAATCACCTTGGCGGACAAATTCTAAGAATATGTCAATGCGTTACTACGTTACAGAAATAGGGAAGTTCAGCCTGGAATGAGTGCATATGGCAATGGCACCGGCATCGAAGCATTAGTGAGATATTTACAATATTCCTTCCTCAATCATGTAATACTTTATTAGGTCCAGTAACTTTGAAAAAATTAACTAGGTCAGAAAATATAAGAAACCTCTAGAGTATATTTCCTGGTATCTCATTGGTTTACAAATGTATGCATAGGTCTCATTGGGTCGAACTTGTACTACATTGCACATTGCCAGCATGTGCATGTGCATTCAATGCTAACAGCGATTGAACTCTGAATGCACAATTTATAAACGCTAACCAAACCGCTGCTTCTCCATTTAATCAATACCCAAGCTGTCCAAAAAATTTACAATATTGGATCCTGAAGGTACACGATCATCGTCACTGAAGCGTCGACGTCGGCTTTTCTTCTTGGTCTTCACAGGTGTCTGTTCATTAGGCTCTGTGGAGACCTGATAAGGAGCTGAAAAGTAAGCTACGTCTTGGATCGGGGATACAGGATTATTCGTGTTTGAAAGTGGAGATTCGGTCGAAATCGAAGCTGAAGCAACTTCGGTTCCGGAATCCGGCCTTTCATCGCTAATCTTGATTATGGTTTCACAGGACATATTATGGATGTTCGTTCCAGACTCTGAATTCTGGATGATAGCGTCTGACGAGGCGTTTTCGATCGGGGATCCCGATGCTGATGCGGCGACCTCGATCAGGCATTGAGAAACCGGAAGAATTCTTGATTCATTTGTTGCGTTCAGAAACTCTTGTAGTTGTTGTACAATGTCGTCGTTGTCGTTCAGCTCTGCGGCCACTGCCATGTTTATATAGGGGTCATCAAATTGTGGCAACGCCTTCAATTCAGGCAATGTGTCGTCTTTTGATACAACCGGTGACAACGGCAAGGCTGGTAAAGACAGAATCGGCGATGATATAGCTGGCGGGTCATCCACTTCCGGTTTGGTCGTCAACGGAAAGTCTGGTGATGAGCCATTTTCCTTTGACAATGCCGACAATGGAAACGCAGGCAACGGATCATCCTGTGATATACTGAGCAACGGCATGTCTAGTGATGAGTCATCGACCTTTTCTGGCGCGGTCGGAAATAGAGCCTCAGGTAGAGAATCGTTCAGATGCTCTATATTGGCGGATGTTGTTTTTTGTGGCTCAATCAAATTGGTAGCTGTTGACGTCACTCGAGCGATGTCATATGCGTTCGAACCATGGGTCATTTTCAACGGTTCATCTAAAGGCGAATCAGCAGCGATAGATTTAGTTTGTAATTTCTTAGAAACAGTCGTCAGAAGGATTTCGGGAGCAAGCATAAAATCCATTCGCTCTAGAACTGGAGGTAGTTCACCGTCAAAAGTTTCACGAATCCGTGGAGCGTCGTTCTGAATTTCGAGTTTCGGAAGCTCTTCAACATGACTCGTTCGCTTTTTGAAGAGGTTTTTCGGGGCACAATTGTACTGTCTTTCCTCACATTGTGACATCAGTCCCGGAGTCACGGAAGATTTTTTCTTCAACTTGATGAACGACATGGATCTGAGAAAAATTGTGGAACACGTGATTGACAGGTTTTCGATTACGTCATAACATTGATGATTACAAAGAATTTTTTCAATTTTTTGTGAGTTTCGAATCTGAAATTCAAAATTGGATTATCTTTACTTACTTAGGCATGTCCTTGTGACTCTTCACTTTTCGCTCTCCCTTTTTCTTCAAAATCTTTTCCTTGGTGAATTCGACAGAGCCTGAATCAGATTTATCTGACCTGTTCGTAGAGTTTAGTTTTGAAGATATGGTTTCAGAATCTCGAATTTTCCTGGCCTTTCGTAATCGTTTTTCCTTCTCGAAATGCGCGATGAGTGCAGGCGTCAGGTTTGAACGCGGCTCCCATGTGTTGGAGGATCTGAAAGTAAGAAATGTTCGCATCAGGCAAAAGGCATGACACAAAGAGCGTGAAACCAAAACAAATGCGACACAAAAGAGAACGACAACAATTATGTTAGGTTAGGTTTTCCAAGTGTCGCGCGCTGGAGTGTCGCGGTTTTTGTAGTCGCGCCTCTTGGCTGAAAATGTAATTTTTAATAATGTTGCAAATATACGCCAACAAAGTTGCTGAAATTCAAGGACGAAGGCGGATGCGGCGAATACGGAACTTTGGGTGAATATATTCGCCTAATGTTACCCTAATATTCGCCCTACAAAATTAGAGCGAATGAAAAATATACCAGACGAGATACTATATTGTTCTCCAAATTGGAGAATAATATACGAATATAATATGCTCCAAACCGGCAAAAATTCGAGCAATTTCTTTGCAGGCGAATATTCGCTATTAGGCGAATACCGAAAAAGCACTATTCGCTGCATCACATTTCGTAGTTCGAAATTCTAAATGAATTTCGAATGCAGGCACGACGCAAGATACGTTGTGCGCTTGTTGTCAATTCCCAGTTCACTCTGGAGTTAATTCCCTTAAAATTAACTCACAATTTAAATTCAATATAGAAAATCAGTTTTGCAAAAATTCAGCCGTCTAATAAAAATCGGAATTTCCTTCGAAGTTCCAATGTTAAGTAGTAGGTACTTACTCGGGGAATCCAGCCCATTTCACCAAATATCTGCCACTTTTCTGCTTCAAAAGTTTCTCCGCCAAATAATATCCATGCGGTACATTAACATCTTCTTCATCTTCGCTCTGCATCTTGCTTGAGTTTATGTATGATCCGCACAACTAAATCAATTGACATAACAAACAGTATTAAAATGGCGTATTAATCAGTAAGCAGCTGAATGGCCTTTCGTAGTTTCCAGGCATAGTTGATCGACACTTTGAGTTGGGAATTGTAATTTGAGCAATTTATAAACTTTACAGTATTCAATTTAAAAACAATTATCTCACCTTCGGCTTTTCCGGTCAATAACTATGGTGGAAGTTGTATCAAGAAAAGTGCGTAATAGCGTCACTGCTGAACTCCAGTTTTACAATTTCCACAACCAAGTGCAAAAAGCTTGTTCTTCCTCGTCACTGAAGGTGGCAATGGAAATAAATTTCATAGAAAAAAGGGTCTGCTGGCCCACGGTATATACGATACCGTTCGGTACGGTAACCCAAACTGACCTGCCATTCGAAATTTGAAATCAATCCGCTATATCATTCATTTCATATTTATCAATCACAGATGAAATACCTATATAAATATTAACAGTCAATACAAGTAAATACATAACCTTTATACTACTAGGTACTCTATTAGCCTTTTGAAGCAAGTATAGCTGCGTGTTTATTTATATGGCCCACTCATTCGAATCCGTACTAAGTACCAAGCCAATTTACCCTTTTATGAGTCTTAATCTTCATACATATCATAGCTAATCTTATCACCTTTTCTTGGGATATTGAACGCAACAGTTGGACTTCACCCTACACCCTACTGATGCTGATTCTGAATATATTCAACAAAATTCCAAAGAAGGTGCGCCGTGCGGCGCATTAGCTTGTCAATCATAAACCTTGAGGCAGGCAGGCAAACTCAGGACAGCCATACATAGCAAATCAACGCCTATGCTACCTCGCCTCCAGCGCTGCCTTCGCTTTTTGTTCCCATTTTCCAATTAGTTTGGTTAGGTTTATTGGACAGACCTTTCATTACATCCATCGACCTATTCGAATTCTAAGCTTAAATCTAACCTAAACCTAACCTGAGCTATGCTAAAAAAATCCAACCATATCTTGAATGGGTTGAGGTAAACCAAGCCTCACGCCAAATTTTGTTATTGTGCACGAACTCTGGTAATCTCAGAGAGATATGGGAAAAGGATGTACGTCATATCAAGCCAAATTTGCCTCTCACGTTGCCTCCTCCAAGCGTTGGAACATTTTAGCCTTCACGGCCGCTATCGCTTTCAATTAATATTGTTATTGCCGCCTCCCACTGGAGTCTGATTTAAATCCAGTTATGCTAACTTAGGTTAGGTTTGGCTCAACTTAAACCTATCTAAAATGAGGCAAACGCAACGCTCGACGCTGGAGGTGACATAGTAGCAAGCAAGGGGCTTGGTTTACTTTGACCCTTGAATGAAACCGCACTTCGACAGAGCAAGAGCATTATGGGCTTGATTTACTTCAACCGTCCGCATTACCATTGAAAAACGAACTGAAGTGACGCAAAGGAATTAGCAATGGAAGCTGCTTTAAGATTGTGCTAATCAGAATCTCAAATCAAATGTCATGACCCAGTTTTGTTTTCGTTTTTTTCGTTTCAGGTCAAATGTTCCTTGTGGATTCTTTGATGGAGAGTTCCATACCTTCGGGATAGAAGTCCTTCGTCTTTCAGAGGAGGATGAGGAGAATCGGATTGACCCGATGATTCGAATTTTTCCGCGTATGACCAAATATTCTTTCCCTCAGGGTGGGAGGTTTTACACCATTGAGAAGCACGACGCTCGCTGTATCCTCCCTCCCACTCAACGTCGTCAACGAAAAGATTTATTTTCTTCTGATTCTCGTCAGTGACGGTTCTAGGAATTTGTCCTAAGTCAGCTGAAGTCAGCTAAAATATAGTAGGAAATAAATTCGATTTTTCAATATTTTGGACAATTGGCGTTGATGGCCACGTAGAAACCTGCCCAATTTGATTGAGGTGCAGGTGTTCCTCGGACCATTCTGAACAAACCTTGTTCAGGGCATTACCCGGATTTTGGATTGGTTCGACCAAAAAAATAACCCTCTTGAAATAATACGAAATCCGTGGATGCAATGGGATTTGGCTAACCCTTGGAGGAAAAAATATGGCAAGTTGGCTCCGCCGCCTACCTCTGGAGTCAACCATCTAATGTTAGGGGATAGGATATAATCCGGAAAATTTAATCCCGGCTTAATGGCATCCTGGGAGAAAACCTGTTTATATTTACATCAAAAACTGTCGGTTGGCATGGGGAAACGCCGTTCATGGTACACAGTCGCTTCCGCAAATCCTTGCTCGCAGCACTGCGCCTGTCT